>JAQZBX010010058.1:0-44971 GCA_029593785.1 Cabassous unicinctus
CCAAAGCCATTTATGTATACTTTAGTTGGATTATATAGTATGTGAATATATTTTAATAAGCTTGCTTAAAGAAAAAAACAAAAAAAAAATCCTCTCAATGTAGTAAATTCAAAGACAATAAGGCTTCACTAGTGTTTTAAGTAGAATTTCTCTAAAGAAGATATATAAATAACCAATAGCACATGAAAAAATGCTCAAGATCATTGGTTATCAGAAAAATGCAGATCAAAACCATGATACCCATTTACATGCACTATATGTCTGTTAATTAAAAAACAAAAAATAGTAAAAATTGGTGAAGATACAGAGAAATAGGAATCCTCATATATTGCTAGTGGCAGTGTAAAATGGTGCAGACACTGTGAAACCAGCTTGGCAGTTCCACAGAAAGTTGAAAATAGAATTACCATATGGCCCAGCAATCCCACTTCTTGGTGTGTACTCAAAAGAAATGAATGCATGGATTCAGATAGATATTGGTACACCAATGTTTACAGCAGCATTGTTCAAAGTAGACAAAGGGTGGAAGCGATCCAAGTGTCCATTAACAGATGAATGAATAAATAAAAAGTGGTATGCACACATTGGAATGTTATTCAGCCATAAAAGTGGAGGATGTGACAGTATATACTACAACATGGATAAACCTTGGAGACATAATGTTTTGTAAAATAAGCCAGACTCAAAATGACAAATATTGTCTCATCTTGTTTATATGAAATAACTAGAAGAAGGCTATTTCATAGAGGCAAATGGTAGATTGTAAATTATGAAAGGCTGGAGGGGAGGAGAGGGAGGTGTTACTGTTTAATGGGTACAGATTTTCTGTTTGAGGTAATGAAGAATTTGGTGTACTGGACAGTGGTGATGGTAGCACAATATCATGAACGTTATTCATCTCATTGAAATGCCCCCTTGAAAGTGCTTAAATGGGAAATTTTGAGTAGTATGTATGGTACCACAAACACAAGATCTTTTTTAAAAAAAATAATGAGAAATATAACACCTCACACTTATGTGAATAGCTATTAAAAATAAGTACTGGCAGAGATGAAGAAAATTAGAGACCCTTGTATAATGTTGGTAGGAATAAAAAATGATGCAACAAACACTATGAAAAACAGATTTGAGGAAACAGAACCATCATATGACCTGTCATATACCCAAAAAGATGGAAGGGTAAGAGCTCAAACAGATAGTTTTGTACACCATTGTTCACAGTAGCATTTTCATAATAGTGAAAACTTGGAAGCAACCCAAGTACCCATTCACAGAGAAGTGGATAAAAAATATGGTATATACATACAATGGAATATTATTCAGTTGTAAAAAGAATGAAGTCCTGATATATGCTACAACATGAATGAACCAGAAGACATCACATTGAGTGAAATGTCAGATACAGAGACATTTTGCATGACCTCACTCATTTGAAAGAACTGGAATATGCAAGTTCAGAGACAGAAATTAGATCACAGCTTACCTGTTGCAGCACAGAGGGGCAAGGGGGACTTAACAAATAATGGGCACAGGATTTCTGTTTAGGGTGACAGGAAAGTTCTGGTAATGGATGGTGGTGACCTTACCACAGGGTCAGTGTAATTAATCCCACTAAATGGCATGCTTGGGATTGGTTGAGATGGTAAATTGCATGTTGCATATATGTTTCCACAATTTAAAAATGGAGAAACTAAAGTCAATGACAATTCAATAGAATACATTATACTAGATGGGATCTAATAACAGAGGAGAAAAGACTCAGAGACATTACTGGGACATATTAAAAAATTGGAATATAGACTATGCCTTATAGAAATATTAAATGTTTTTAACTTAACTGTACATAGGCAGTTACAGTGGTAAAGATCCTAGTTCTTAGGAAATGTATATGGAAGTATTGTGCTCAAGGAGCATGGTGTATCCAACCTACTCTTAAATGTTTAGGAGAGAGGGAGGCAGAAAGAAGAAAGGAAGAGACACGGAACTTCAAATTTGGCAAAATGTTAAAAATAGTAGATCTGAGTATGACAAGCAGGGTTGCTTGTTGGTATTCTTTATTTTGCAATTGCCCTGTAAGTTAGAAATTATTTTGATAATGTTAAAAAAAATAGAAATAGAAATGAGAAGGGAATTAAAATGGTACACTACAAAGTATCAATTAAAATCATTAACCAAAAATACATGTAAAATGGGAAGCTGATGTGGCTCAAGTGATTAGGCTCCCATCTACCATACAGGAGGTTCAGGGTTTAATTCCCTGGGCCTCCTGCTGAAGGCATGCTGGCCCACGTGGCAAGCTGGCCTGAGCAGAAAGCAGGCCCAAGAGGACTGCTGACCTGTACAGGAGTGCTGACCCATGCAAGAGTGCTGGCACAGGAAGATGATGTAACAAAAAGAGACACAGAGGAAAGACAACGAGAGATGCAGCAGACCAGGGAGCTGAGGTGGCACCAGAGATTGAGCGTCTCCCTCACTCCAGAAGGACCCAGGATCAGTTCTCAGTACCATGTAAAGAGAAGATAAGCAGACACAGAAGAACACACAGCGAATGGACACAGAGAACAGAGAGCAAGCACAAAACAATGGGGGTGGGTGGAGAAAGAAATAAATCTTTTAAAAAAATACATGTAAAAAACAAGTAGTGTCGATTTTAATTCTTTTGTTGTAAGCAATTTAATATATTAAGCCAGTCTTTGCTCTAATTACTTCAATGAAGCAGAGTTTAGCATAAATAAACAATGATATGACCATTCATAGAAAATTGGTAAAGGATGGTAGTTTTCTCTGCATTATCCATCCCAGCAATGATAACTTTGTGCTCCTGGTGATGGAACAGACATATCCTGGTGTAGAGAATTCCTATTCTGGGGCAGCAGAACCCCCTCCGGCCACCCAGGTCACCTAGCCTGCCCCAGTTCAAGCTAAGGGGGCGAGAGTGATGCACCAGAGCCCATTTGGAACATTTTCCAGGGTCAAGGAGAAGCCCAAGTTAACTCATTCATTAATTTTTATTTCTATAAATTAATTTATCATTTAAAAAAATGCTCTTAGATTTCTGCTCCATAGTTAGCTTTCTAAATTTTCTTTAAAAAGAACCCTAGATTTTTCGGGGTATATAAAACATGCTTGATGGTTTAGAAAATGGAGATCAGTGTGGTCTGGAGTATTTAGCTAAAATGTTAATACATAACATTACATGTAAAACAGGACTTTAAAAAGGATGGGGATTATTTTAATATTTGCACAAAATTTTTTTGAGAAAAGCATGGGCAGGCTCAGTTTATGTTGAAAAGAGTGTGGTTCTCAGGGTGGGGGAAGGAAGGAGGTGAACAATAGAGGGACAGTGACAAAGTTGGAAGAGCTATTGGTCAATGTAGGAAATGAGGATGGATGTGGATAAGGATAGAACTTTGAGTGCCACCCTATGGAAGTTTAATTTATCTTAGAAGAACCAAAATTTGATGCTTTCCTGGATGCATACCATTGCTTCTATCAATATTTTAAACTTAATGGACACTGAATTCTAATAAAGATAACTAGATGTGGAAATGATCAAGAAAGAAACAGGAGCTTAAATGAGCAATCAAATTCAAGGAGACTTTTATGTGATAAGATGAAAATATTAGGAAGAATCTCTATGGAACAAGTTGGAAAGGGTACATAATGGGTATTTATAACATCTTACAATTTGTTCACGATTATGGGGGTATGCTCACAAGCTGATTATATTAGAAAATCAAGGAGATCCTTAAATCACCAAATGGTTATATTCAGATGAATAGAGAACAATGATATTTTATTTATCTCAGAGAATTTTCTCTGCCAAGGCAGGCATAGGTGACATATTGGGTTGACATAAAAATGAAGGTGATATTACTTTTTAAATAAATAAGTAATAAATAAATATATGAATATTTACTACCCAAACTTTTCAAGATAAGTTTCATTCCCTTTCTTCTTCATCCTTAGGGATCTTTTTGCACTTCTTAATATTTTCAAACAAATTTCCAATGTATAGTAAAGGAAAAATGCTTGCTCAGTGGGAAAAGAAAACAGGAAAATTTATCTTAAGTAGGCTTTAAGAATATTCAATGCAAAGGTGACACTGCAATTATTTACAAATGCTGAACCAAATATGGGCATTCTAGATTTGTACAATATCCTTATATAAATTCATACAGCAATCTATGACTACTGAAAGCACTGTCTTTGAAATTATAAAAATGTTCCTATACATCCTGACCTCATAACTTGAGGTCATATAGCTAATAATGTCCTCTAGATGTCTGCGTGTCTGTATTTGAAAGAAAACATAGGATCAATTAAGAAGCTTGACTGCCTTTTTTGCAGTGATAAATTTGAAGGGAAATTAAGACACATTCTAAATTAGAATTTTATTTCTCCATAAATCCTGTCTCAACAGAGAAGGTAGAGATGACCAAAGATAACTACCCCATGACAAATGTTTTTACCCTCACTGGGTTTACAGACCAACCAGAGCTGAAGCCCCTTCTGTTTGTGGTGTTTTCTGTCATCTATCTGATCACCATGGTGGGGAATCTTGGTTTGGTGGCATTGCTCTACATGGAGCATCGTCTTCACACACCAATGTACATCTTTCTGGGCAACCTGGCTCTCACGGATTCCTGCTGTTCCTGTACAATTACCCCTAAAGTTCTAGAGAACTTATTTTCAGAAGACAGAAAGATTTTCCTTTATGAATGCATGGCACAATTTTATTTTATCTTTCTTGTGGGAAGTACAGCCTGTTTTCCTCTGGCGGCAATGGCCTATGACCGCTATGTGGCAATATGACGCCCACTGCACTACCACACCAGGATATCAAAGAAACTCTGCGTTCAGATGACCACAGAGGCCTACATAGGTGGCAATTTGCATTGCTTGATTCATTTAGGGTTTCTGTTTAGGTTAGCATTTTGTGGATCACATCAAATCAATCACTATTTTTGTGTTGTTCTTCCATTGTGCAAACTTTGTTTTGACCCCTTTATAAATGAACTGATGATATCAGATACCATCTTTTCAGGGTCAATTCAAATCTTTACTATTACCATAGTCATAATCTCTTATCTGTGCATCCTTTACACTATTTTCAAAATGAAATCCAAAAAGGGAAGAGGCAAAGCCTTATCGACTTGTGCATCCCATTTTCTCTGTTTCTTTATTTGATGGTTCTGTTCTTTTTGCTTATGTTTGATCACATTCAGTGCAAGATGAAGATAAAGACATACATGTTGATATTTTTTATACTATAGTAATTCCATTTTTAAACCCTTTTATTTATAGTCTAAGAAATAAGGAAGTAATAAATGTTGTGAAAAGAATTTTGAAGAATAAATCACATAGCTTTCTGAAAGAAACATGACACCCTTTAGCAAACTGATTTCAATATGCTACATTATTTTTAAGTCAAGGGATACTGAGAAAATGTCAAATGGCCATTTTGTATGGAAAGTATTAAATCAGTAAAATATTTTGATGTGTAAGTTAAATAATGTCTCATCCACTTAAATGGATATAGGAGTCCTGAAAGGATGGCATCTACTGATATGCATTTCAAAATCTAAACTAATAGTGTCCATTAGGTATGAGTACATGATTATTCTTGAGGTCATGAATTGTCTCACAATATATTTATTATAGTTAAAATGTTTAACTGATTCAGCAAATACTATGAATGGAATACAGTATAGAAAATCAATATTGTTGGCAAATGTATAGAATCATGTGTTGTACAAATTCAGGAACATTCTAAGTTCTCAAATATTAATTCCTTCTTAAACTACACCATCTATCATATATAAACTGAGCTTTGAACTTTATTCTCAACTTTGTGTTTTTTCTAGAGATTATGTTTGAATATAAATTCATGCAGAATATGTATTCTCAAATTAAGAACATTTTCCTCTTTTGTCTCAGTAATTAATCCTCTCAAGCTCTGTGAAATAGATTTTGAATGCAGATTTGTCACTCTGTAGTTGAACATGATGCTACTTATATTGAAATATCTATGGATTTGAATGTTTTCATGAAGTTTGATTAGTACTCTACAGTGTATGGCAGTGCAATTCCAGAATATATCAATTAAATCAATGGTTTGTTCCCTGACATCATTATATGTCTTGTTAGTTATTAAGAACATCACTAACCTGAAGTGTTTACAATTTATGTTATATTAATATCATTTGTAGAAGTAGGTAGAAGCTCTGCAAGCATCTGGACAAAATTTTGAATCACTTAACACAGCAGACTGAAAGAAAAAACTTAAAAGGAACCTACCATCTGCTAGGTAGTAAATTTGAACTTTCACATATATTATCTACCTGTGAATGAGGCATTTTTTCTCACATTGTTCCATTGTAAAAATTCACACTTTCAAATAGGTAGTAGCTTACCCAATTTCATCTAGGTCACCTAAGAATAGGGCTGGGATTTGAGTTAATTCTGCTTTTTCCTCCTAGCATTTGTACAGCTCCATTAACAATAGTTTGTCACAGTTAATCTTAAAAATGCTCACAAACTAATAAAGATATTGATTATAAAATTATGGATAAGAGTAATATATGCACACAATTCAAGATTGTATTGGGTATGTATACAACATATTTGGGAGTTCAAAAAATTGAGATAATTCTAGTCTAGTAGCATTAGAAATTAATCTGCTTTCAGAATGGAAATATTTTTGGTATTTGGGGTGACTGAAATAATAGCAAGAACATTATTAATGTTTATAGAAATAATTTTTACCTTGCGGGTGGAAGAATAAGGAGGTAATCAATGAGTGGACAGTGTGAGAAGGGTGGCAGAGCTGCTGGTGAATGTGTCAAATTTGGATGGAAAAGGATCAGGTTATTGAGGATCTTAATGCCACCCTAAGTCATCTGAATTTATCTTAGACACACCAAACGTTGAATTCTTCCTGGCAGCAGAGTCATATAATTTTATTTTGAGAAAACTGTATTGGCATTTGACTGGAAAGAGAGATGATAAGCAATGAGACTAACCACAATAATTCATGTAGTAAGGAATAAGTGTAGAAACTGGATAAGACTCTATATAAGGAGAGGGGTGCATAGAGATAAATATTTTTAAAAGAAGAATAAATACTAAAATGTAACTTTTGGATAATTAAATGAAGGCTTATTTCTTCTTTTGAAAATCAATTTCATATTTAACACTATATTATTAGCATTTAATGTAGTGCATGACACATTTGACATTCAGTAAATATTTCTTGAGTAAATGACACATAAATGAATGTGATTTTTCTCAATGGTTTTCTTGACTTTAAATTTTGCTTATGTTGTTTTGTGATGTACAGAAATTTTCCCTGTATGTTATTCATGTCTGTTGATTATTGCCTTTTTATTTTTCTGATTTTCTTTCTGTGTACATTGTGTACATGTTTCCTATTCTGCAATCTCATAATTATTGATCTTTTCAGATATTTCCATTTTTACATATAATACTTGAATCACTCTGGGATATGTTTTTAGTGAATGAGCTAAAGTAAGACTCTAAGTCTAGTTAGATTAATTTTTCATAAATAAGTGAGAGTTTAATATAATTCCAAG
This sequence comes from Cabassous unicinctus, assembly GCA_029593785.1. Taxonomy (NCBI): domain Eukaryota; kingdom Metazoa; phylum Chordata; class Mammalia; order Cingulata; family Chlamyphoridae; genus Cabassous; species Cabassous unicinctus. The sequence goes on from JAQZBX010010058.1 coordinate 7,596, forward strand.
AAAAATACCAGAAGAGGCTTTGAGAATTTGGTAAAAGATTAATTGACATAAAATAAAACATTTTGAATATATGTATTTTATTTATTCGTATTCATTAAATTTTTATTTTATATTTTACAATATATGTTACATTTTAGCATAATTATATTTCATTATATTTGGAATATATGCCCAATGATTTTACAGTTATGAATGCACAATGAAAAAAGCTTAGAATCCTCCTCTAGAGGAGCCACCAAATGAATGACAGCTGATAACATAAGCATAGATGAGATAATCTAGGGAAAACTGTAGTATAGAATAAATTGAAGTCAAGGATAGAACTAAGGGAAACAGAAGCATCAAAATGGTACAAAAAGGAAACAAACTCAGCATAAAATATTGAGATCAGAGAGTCAGGAAGATAGGAGGAAAGAATGTTGTCAAGAAGCCAGTGTTATCACAGAAAATTTCAATATTAGCAAGCACTACAGTTTAGTTAGTTAATTAAAAGATGTCCTCTGAGACTAGTGTTTAATATGATTGTGACCTTGGACAGAGAGCTGTTTCAGTGAAATGGTGGGAGCAGAATCAATAAATGGGAGGGAACAAAATAGATAAATTTCCAATCTAACTCCATACCTCTTATTATGTCTCTCTTTTTTAACAAATCAATTTTATTGATACATGTTATTAAAGCATAAGTCTATGCAAAGTGTACAATCAATGGTATTCAGTGTAATCATATATTTATGTATTCATCACTTCAATCATTCTTAGAAAACTTTCATTATTCCAATAATAATAAGAATAAACAAAAACAACAACAAAAAAACCTCATCACCTCTGTCTTTCTATGCTTCCCCTGCCATACTTAGCAGCTATTCTTTTTCCTACTCTCTAGTATATTTGTATATATATATTGTAAAAACAGTCATATATGCAATATCACCCAAATTCGTGTTTTACATGAGATTTTACCATCTTATACAATCCCAAGTTACAGTTTTTAGCTTTCTTTATAGTAATATACAGTATCTTAGACTTACCCTTTCAACCACTGTCATACCCACACAAAAGCACTGCTAGTTACAAACACCATGATATGCGTTAACAATTTCTATTCTTTCTAGAGATATACAACCTTTTTACCAGTTCTGCATATATCCACCCTCAGCTTTGCATTCTCTACCCTCCTTCTATTTTCTGGTGACCTATATTCTAATTATTAACTCCATGAGTTTACATACTATATTTAGTTCATGATAGCACAATAATATCTTTTCTGTCGAGCTTGCTTCACTCAACGTAATATCAACCAGGTTCATCTATGTTGCCATATGCTTCATGATTTCATTTCTTCTTACCACTGCATATTATTCCATCATGTGTATGCATCACAATTTGTTTATCCATTCATCAGTTGATGGGCACCTGGGTTGTTTCCAACTTTTGGCAATCAGGAACAATGCTGCTATGAACATCGATTTGCAGATGTCTGTTCATGTCTCTGCTCTCATTTTTTCTGGGTATATACCTAGCAATGATATTGCTGGGCCCCATAGGATGTCTGTATTCAACTTCCTTAGGAACTGTCAAACAGTTCTCCACAGTGGCTGTACCATTCTACATTCCCATCAACAGTGAATAAGGGTTCATATCTCTCCACATTCTCTCCAACGTTTTCAGTTTTCTGACTTTTTAATAGCAGCCGGTCTAATAGGTGTGAAATGATATCTTGTAGTTTTGATTTGAATTTCCCTAAACACTAGTTATGTTGAAATTTTTTCATGTGTTTCTTTGCCATTTGTATTACTTCTTTGGACAAATCATCCTTTCAAATCTTGTGTCCATTTTTTAGTTGGATAGTTTGTCTTTTTATTGTTGAGTTGTATGGTCTCTTTGTATATCATGGATATTAAAACCTTTTTGGATATGCGTTTGCCACATATTTTCTCCTATTGTGTCAGCTGCATTTTCACCATTTTAACAAAGTCCTTTGAGGTGCAAAAGTATTCAGTTTTGTGGAGGTCCCATTGATCTATTTTTTCTTTTGTTGCTCATGCTTTGCATATAAAGTTTAAGAAACTACTGCTTGCCACGCAACCTTGAAGTTGCTGTCTTATATTTTTTTCTAGGAGTCGCCTTTATATTTAGGTACTTGATCCATTTTGAGTTAATTTTTATACAAGATGTGCGATACAAGTCTTCTTTCTTTCTTTTGGATATGGCTATCCAGTTCTCCCACCACCATTTGTTGAATAGAGTTTTCTGGCCCAGCTGGGAAGGCTTGAGTGCCTTGTCAAAAATCACTTGACTGTAGATGTGAGGTTCTGATTTCTTGAGTCAATTTCATTGGTCAATGTGTCTGTCTTTATGCCAGTACAATGCTGTTTTTACCACTCTAGCTAAGTAGTATGCTTTAAACTCTGGAAGTGAGAGTCCTGCAACTTTTTTCTTCTTTTTAAAAAACTTTTTGGCTATTCAGGACCCATTACACTTCCAAATAAATTTGATAACTGGTTTTTCCATTTCTGCAAAAAAGTGTTGGGATTTTTATTGTGGACTTGCATTGAACCTGTAAATCAACTTGGGTAGAATTGACATTTTAATGATATTTAGTCTTCCAATTCATGAACACAGAATGTCCTTTCATTTATTTAAGTCTTCTTTAGTTTCTTTTAGCAATGCTTTGTAGTTTTCTGAATACAGGGCCTTTATCCTTGGTTAACTTTTTCCTAAATATTTGATTTTTTTACTTGCTATTATGAATGGATTTTTTTTCTGATTTCCTCCTCACATCGCACATAAATAGTGTATAGAAATGCTATTGATTTTTGCATATTAATCTTGTATCTCGCCAGTTTGCTGAACTTGTCTATTAATTCTAGTAGCTTTGTTGTGGATTTTTCAGGAGATTCTAGATATAGGATCATATCATCAGCGAATAGTGAAAGGTTTACTTCTTCCTTTCTTATTTGGGTGCCTTTTGTTTCTTTATCTAGCCAAATACTCTAACTAGAACCTCTACCACAATATTGAATAACACTGGTGACAATGGGCATCCTTGTCTTGTTCCTGATGTCATTGGAATGCTTACAGTCTTTCACCATTGAGTACAATGCTAGCTGTAGGTTTTTCATATATGCACTTTACCCTATTGAGAAAGCTTCCTTCTATTCCTATCTTTTGGAGTAGTTTTTTTTTTTTTAATCTTTTTTTTTTTATCAAGAAAGGGAGCTATATTTTTTCAAATGCCTTTTCTGCATCAATTGAGAGGATCATGTGATTTTTCTTCTTCAAATTATCAATACGGTTTATTACACCAATTGATTTTCTTGCATTGAACCATACCTGCGATAAAACTCACTTGCATACCTGGAATAAAACTCACTTGCATCCCTGGAATAAAACTCACTTGATCGTGGTGTATAATTCTTCTCATATGATTTTGTATTTTGTTTGAAAGTATTTTGTTGAGGACTTCTGAATCTATTTTCATTAGAGGACTTGGTGTGCAATTTTCTTTTTTCATAGTATCTTTATCTGGTTTTGGTATTAGGGTGAAGTTGACTTCATAGAATGAGTTTGGTAGCATTCTTTTCTGTTCAATATTTTGGAAGAGCTTGAGCAAGATTGGTATTAGATTATCTTTGAATGATTGGTAAAACTCACCTGCGAAGCCTTCTAGTCCAGGGCTTTTCATCTTTGGGAGGTTTTTGATCACTGTTTCAATTTTTTCCCTTGTGATTGGTTTGTTAAGGTCTTCTATTTCTTCTAAGGTCATTGTACATGGTATGTGTTTCTAGGAGTTTGTCCATCTTCTCTACATTGTCTAGTTTTCTGGCTTAGAATTGTTCATAGTATCCTCTTATGATCTCTTTTATTTCTGTGGGGTCAGTGGTTATGTGCCACCTCTCATTTCTGATGTTATTTATTTGTGTCTTTTCTCTCTTTTTCTTTATCAGTCTAGCTAAGGCTTGTCAATTTTGTTGATCTCAAAGAAACAACTTTTGGTTTTGTTGATTCTCTCTATTGTTTTTTGTTCTCGATTTCATTTATTTCTGTTCTGATCTTTACCATTTCTTTCCTTTGGTTTGGTTTGGGATTAGTTTGCTGTTCTTTTTCTAGTTCCTCCAGGTGTGCACTTAGATCTTCAATTTTAGCTCTTTCTTCCTGTTTAAAATAACCATGAAGGCTATAATGGTTCCTCTCAACCCTGCCTTTGCAGTGTCTCATAGGCTTTGATATTATGTGTTCTAATTTTCATTTTTCAAGATATGTGCTGAATTTTCTTGCAATTTCATCTTTGACAAATTGATTATTTAAGAGTGTGTTTTTAAATCTGTGTATATTTATGAATTTTCCCTTTTTCTATCCATTATTGATTTCCAGCTTCATTCTTTTATGATCAGAGAATGTGTTTTATATAATTTCCATCAGTATAAATTTATTGAGACTTGTCTTTGACCCAACATATGGTCTATCTTGGAGAAGGATCCATAAGCACTTGAAAAGAAGTATATCCTGTTTTTTGGGGGTGCAATACTCTGTAAATATCTTTTAGGTCTAGTTCATTTATCATATTATTCAAGTTCACTGTTTCTTTGTCCTCTGTCCAGATGTGCTATCCAATATGTTGAGTGGTGTATTGAAGTCTCCAACTATTATTGTAAAGACATCTATTCCTACCTTCCATTTTGCCAGTGTGTGCCTCATGCACCTTGGGGCACTCAGGTTAAGTGCATAAATATTTAGTATCATTATTTCTTTTTGGTGATTTGCCCCTTTTATTAATATATAATGACTTTCTTCATCTCTTATAACAGTTTTGCATTTGAAACTATTTTGTCTGATATTAGTATCTCTACTCAAGCTGTTTTTTGGTTACTATTTTCATGGAATTCCTTTTTCCATCATTTCGCTATTAACTGGGTTGTGTCCTTATATCTGAGGTGGATCTCTTCTAGATAACATATAGATGGCTCATATTTTTAAATCCATTCTATGTCTTTTGATGGGGGGATTTATTCCATGAACATTCAATGTTATTACTGTAAAGGTATTACTAACTTCATCCATTTTGCCCTTCATTTCTCATTTGACATATCATTCAATTTTCTTTCTTATCTTTTAGTTTACCCTTCTAATAATCTTCACTTCTACACTGTTCCCCAAATCTCCTGCCCTTGTTTTTCATTTTAGGTTGCAGCACTCACTTTAGTATTTCTTGTACTTCTGGTCTTTTGGTAACATATTTTATCAGTTTTTGTTTGTGAAGACTTGGAACACACCCTCATTTTTGAAGGACAGTTTTGCCAGATTCAGAATTCTTGCTGGCAGTTTTTCTCTTTCAATACCTTAAATTCATCATACCTCTTTCTTCTCTCCTCCATGGTTTCTGATGAGATTGGCACTTAAATCTTATTGAGTTTCCCTTGTATGTGATGCTTTGCTTTTCTCATGGTGCTTTCAAAATCTTCTTTTTATCTCTGATATTTGTCATTCTGAATAGTAGGTGTCTCAGGGTAGGTCTATTCAAATTTATTCTATTTGGGGTATGTCATCCTTCTTAGATATTGATATTTATGTCTTTCATAAGGGCTGGGAAGTTTTCAGTCATTATTTTCTTCAATATTCTTTCTGCCCCTTTTCCATTCTCTTCTCCTTCTGGGACACCATTAACATGAATGTTTGTGTGTTTCACATTGTCCTGCAATTCCCTGGTACTCTGTTCCATTTTCTCTATTCTTTTCTCTTTCTGTTCTCCTGTCTTTTCCAGTTCAGATGTTCAGTTCAAAATCCCTAATTTTGTCTTCAAGCAATTCAAATCTGCTTTTATGTGCCTCTAATATAATATCATCCATCATGTCTTTCATTCCCATAAGGTCTCTTACTTTTCTTTCCAGGCTTTCAAATTATTCTTAATGCTCCCCTAGTGTCTTATATTCTTTAATTCTTTAGTCTTATTTTCTTTAAATTCTTTCATGTCATTTAGGATAGTTGTTTGATTATCAATGATTAATTGTCTTAAATCCTGAATCTCCTCAGGATATTTGGTTTGTTCCTTTATCTGGGCCATCTCTTCCTGTTTCCTAGTATGGCTTGTAATTTTTTGCTAATGTCTAGGCATCTGAATTGGTGAATTTACTCTGATGGCCAATTTCTCTTTCTTTCCTATTTTTTTCCCCATAGTTCCTCTTTGATATTTGTTTCAACTTGTTCTAATTTTTAAAATTGACTAGCTTAAGTTATCAAAATTGGACCAAGGGCTCACTAGTGGGAGGCAGACTTTCTCTCAGAGGTAAGTGTACAGAGAGTACCGAGAACACTTTTTGTCCATATATTCTGAATATATATAAGTCTCGTATGTACACAAATCAAAAGGGGTAATAAAGCCCTTCTCAGTTAACTCTAGGTAATAGAATTATTCTAATATGTTTTTTATCCTTAATAGCATATACATAAATACTTAATTCTGTAAATTCATTTACCATATTTTTCATTGTTCTTAGATTTCAACTCCTTACTTATCTTTATAATTTTTCTCTAATTCAAAACTGTGTGGAGCGACTGTGAAACACAGTATTGGAATTCATTTTGACATTTTATGATTATAAGATAGAATTTAAATATACAGGTAAGTCATTCAAGTACTAGTTTTGAAAGTTATGTTTAATTTTGGTGAATTAATAGATTGCTTTCATTTAATGTTACATAATTAATTATAGTTAAATAGTCAGCCTTCTTTTTTGATACTTTGATTATGGAAAAATAAACCCTTAGCTCCTGGAGTTTATATGATTTGTATCTTCATGCCATGTTCTAATGCATCATTAACAATGAGAGAAGAAAGATATTTAAAATGAAGTGTTTGTTCTTAAATGTCTTAATAAGATTTGAAAGGTTTTCTGTTTCTCTAAGTGTTTGAAAACTAAAGTCTAAATGTAACCATAACTTGTTTTTCCTTTAATTTATAAGAGACTGTGGTACAAAGAAAAATAGTAGATGAGTCCATTTTGATGAAGAAAGGCACCTATATTTTAAAAAGTGATGTGTTTGGAATATCCTTTGCAGAATCTTCTTCAATGTTTACAGTCTAAATATGAAACAAAAGCACCTTTCCCAGGTGACCAGAGTAGAGCCATGATTGGCATCATTTTGCCTTTTCCCATTGTATTTTATTGCTCCTTTCAAAGAAATATGTCACACTGAATCTTAAATGTTTAAATTCCAATGGGAAATTGTGCATATACATTTGAAAAAGCAATGTATATTATCCACAAGCAATTCTTCATTTTCTTAAGTATATAATAAATTCTACAGGGTTCAGAAAGTGGAGGTCATTGCGGTCTAAGGTACTTAGTTAAAATTTTATTATGTAGCATTATGATTAAACAATGCCTTAAATAAAGGATGGAAAGGATTCAGTTATTTGGGCAAAGAGCAACAGGAATAATAGCATGGAGAGTATCAGTGTTTATGGAAATGATCATGGAACTGGGAGGTGAACAATGGGTGAACAGAGTGACAAAGTAGAGGAACTGTTAGTGAATGTTTGTAATAAGGATGGAGATGGATCTGGATACAGATAATCTTAAGTGCCACTGAAGGAATTTGAATTTATCTTGGAGGTAACAATTATTGAAATCTTCCTGGAAGACATGATTTGGTCAAAACTGTGTGCTAATAGATTGCCATTGTTTAACCTAACCTATTTCATAGTATCTGCTTGAGCAGCCCAAGAAATTAAAACTGTGAATTTCTGGGCTTTCTACTCTGTTTCCTTGAATTGTGTGTCTATTCTTTCTACAATGCCATGCTCTCTTGTTTACTGTAGCTTTCTAGTAAGCCTTGGAATCAGGCAGTGTGAACCCCCAGCTTTATCCTTCTTCTTCAGTATATGTTGACTGTATTGGTCTTCTGCCTTTCCATAAGCACTGTATAATCAGTCAGTTGGTTATGAATAATGTTACAAATATTTGCGTCCAATTTTCTGCATGGAGGTATGTTTTCATTTCTTTGATTATATTCCTAAGTCTGCTTTCAGAATGTTTTACAAATTACCTGTACCTCATAAATTCCCAACACTAGTATAAAAGAGTTCTGATTTTACCACACCCTCAACAATAATTGTAATTGTATGCTTTAAAAAAAAAAATTAAAGCCGTCATAGTGCTTGTGAAGGAGGACCTTATTATGATTTTGATTTGCATTTACAGATAATTTAAGAGGATTAAGGTTTCCCTTCTAGAAAGCATTGAAAATGAAATACATTAATGGATAAATTGTCATCTGATTCATGATAGACACTGATTAAACACTTTAAAGCATGATAAGGAAAACATTGTTTTATTTTATATACATATTTAGATAGTGGTGAAATTTACCAAATTATATATTTGTATTGCCATTTATAGTTATTCTGTTCATTTTTTCTGTTTAGACTTACTAATTTTAGTTCATTTATTTGTTCCAATGTTTACAGAGAAAACGAATTAAAATCTTGTGACTATTTATGGCACATAAGTTTTAGTGTATTCAAGGTCTTTTTATGTATTTTTGATATGTGTGTTTGATAAAAATTTTGATTTTGTAAGCAAAATTATTGTCATTTTCTGATGTGAATTCTTCATGTTTTTTTATTTAGAATTTCTTTCCTTATTCTGAGACTGATATTATCCCATATTTCTTTTTCTTCATCTCTTTTTCCTCTTCTTCCTTCTCCTTCGCCTTTTTATTTTTTAATATATATAACACAAAATATCAAAATATTAACATTTCAATAGGTACAAATATCAGAAATTATTAGTGAGATATTTTCTTGTGTTTTTTGTAGTGAGTCTTCTAAATCCAGTGTGTATTTTATACTTTCAGCACATCTCAATTTGAATGATAATTTTTAAAGCAGTTTTATTCACACACCATACAGTCCATCCAAAGTGTACAATCAATATATAATCACAGAATTGTGTATTCACCACCGCAATCAATTTTAGAACATTTTCATGGCTCCAAAAAGAAAACCCCAGACCTTTATAAGCCCTCCTATTATTTGTACTTAACGTTGGTGTGTTATCTTTGTTACAATTAATGAAAGAATATTAAAGTATTACTATTAAGTGTAGCCCACAGTTTGCATTAGGTGTATAATTACCCATATGCCACCCTATTACTAATACTTTGTAATAGTGACGTACATTTGTTCTGGTTTGGAAGAATGTTCTTATGTTGCATTTGACTGTTTACTCTACCTGGAATTTAATTTATAAGATGAGGTAAAGACATAAATTAATTTTGTCCTGATTCTCCCAAGATAATCTGCAGATTATCTTAGTTCACTTAATCCTCCAAGGAGGATTTGTAAGGAACCTCACAAAATAATTCTAAATGTTTCTAGAATTCCAGATTTTTCTGGAAAGAATAATAATCAATAAAACATATAGACTGGTTTTATATAACATACATTATTATAAATTAACCATATATTATATTACTACATATGGTCATATACATAAATATATGATGAAGTTCAAATAATAAAAATTAGCTTTATATAAAGAACCAAGAGAGCAGAACATATTATCCAAAGTAGTCCCCATATAAAATAGAGGAGTACCACTAATCAATGCAGAAAGAAAGAATTGCTTAATGAATGGCCCTGGTTCAACTGGTTAACTATTTATTCCTTCCATTTGTGTAAAATTTATAAACACAAGTAATTCAGAGATCATTTTAAAATGTAATTTGTATTTTGTCTTTGAGAATTAAAATTTATTTTTTATGGCTAGCTAGTAGTTCCAGAAGTATTTTATCTAAATTTTCTCTTACTCATTGTTTTCACATATCCTCATGGACATGCACACACAGAGGTCTAAAACTGGTCTGTGTTGCCTGCACAACATGAAACAATACAGTCTCCATACAAACCCAAATATTCTAGAAGGTAAGAGGGGCATTTATAAAGTAAATGAACTAAAGAATATTGAGTGTGATGGTTAAGGAAACTCTTCTGCTCCTACCCATTTATGTTAGGCATCTATAAAGTTCATACATAAGGCATAATTCTCTCTATTTCTTTCTATATGACCCAATCTATATCCTATGGCTTTTAATTTCATCAATATGAAGAGGATCCAGAAAGAACATCCTCCTTCTGACATCTGCCTTAATATTCAGATTCACATATCTAATTCCTTACTTAACATGTTCACTTGAATATCTCAGATGGCTCAGATTTAATGTTCTCAACAAGCAGCTCTTGAATTTCCCTAAATCATTGTTCATCCATGGTTTTTTATTCCCCCCTTTTTTTATTGTGGGTAAAAATCAAATTTTTCACAATACAAACCAATATTTGTAAAATGATATATAAATATATATGCATATATGTGCATTTGCTTACATAAATGTTATTTTTTTCATATATATTTTAAAAGATGTTTAGATTACATAAATGTTACGCAAAAATTACAGGGATTCTTTTGTTCCCCACCTCCCATACCTTCCATAACATCCCACATAAACATCTTTCATTAGTGTGACACATTACCTGCAATGGATATACACATCCTGGAGCTTTACCATTAAGCATGCACCATAGTTCACATTGTAGACCACACTCTCTCCCACACAGTTCTGCATGGTATATGCTGATGTAAAAAGGCCTATATCCGTCGCCACAGCGTCACTCAGGACAACCCCCAAGTTCTGAAAAAGCCCCTGTATTACAACTGTCTTTCCCCTTCCCGCCCTGAAAGTGTCTAGTGGCCACTGGCTCCAACTCACTGTTATAATTTAGTTAGTTAAGGAAGAAATTCATAGTAATCTGAGTTCTCACTCTCCCATTACATTCAATCTTTCATAAGACATCTCACTTATATCTCTGAAATATACCTTAAATGTCCTCACATATTTCCATTTATAATACCTGCATGCATTTCTAAACTGCCTCCCTCATCTCTAACCTCATCAATATCAATAATTGCAAACTGTTCTCCCTGTTTTTTCTCATTTTATTTCTTTTTAATTTTTATACATAAAGCAATTTAAATATAGTAGTAAAAGATGCATTTCAAACACTTGTCTCCTGCTCACCATAATCTATGTATCCCAACTGGAACCACTTTCTAATTTTTGAGCTACTTCTCTGAAAATTTGCCTTCATATTTCTTATTATCAATTACGGATATAATTAGCCTGCTTATGGTAAGAATATCTATATATCTATATATTCATATGTATAAAATTATAGCTGATACATCTCTACTTATGTCTTTATTTTTAGCCTTTTGTATCACTTTGTTTCAGCTGTAGCACTTATATAACGTATAGGACTGTATTTTCCTTTTCAAGCAAATCTGAAAATTTTTGTCTTGTATTGGTAAGTTAATTCCATTTACTGTAACTTTTATGACTAGTGTGTTTGGGCCAAATTTTGTCCTAATATCTCATGTAATTTTTACCAACTGTATTATGTCATAAGTGCAGTTTATTTGTATGGCTTGTTTTACTTGCTTTTTTTGTATTTCTCTTGGTATTTCAGATGGTTTGTTTTTGTATTTTTAGTGTACTACCTTTATCTTAATACCTTTATTAGATATTCAGTCCCCTTGCTCTGTTTATGTTATTGCTTTTGGTATGTTACCTTTGAATAATATTCTTCAATGACGACTCTTACTTATGTGGCAATCAATGGCCTTACTCTACTTTAGCTCTTTTCCTTGTCTTCTTATTTTGTCTTGATTTTATTTATTTTTAACTTTGTAACAATTTTAGATTTACAGAGCACTTAAAAAGATAGTACAGAGTGTTCTTGTGCACACTTAACCCTCATTCCCTTAATGTTAATATCTTATATAATCATGGCCCACTTATTAAAACTAAGTTGTTAACCATGCTGCTGCAATGCTATTAATTAAACTAAAGGCTTCAATTTATATTTTATCAGTTTTTTCACTAATTTCCATTTTCTGTTCTAGGGTCCAAAACATGATACAAATATGTATTAGTCATCATGTCCCCTTAGATTCCTCCAATCTAAGGAATCTAATGTCCCCTTAGATTCCTCCAATTTGTCAGTTTCTCAGTCTTTCCTTGTTTTATGACTTGAACACTTTTGAAGAAAATTGGTCACATATATTGTACAATCTCTCCTAATTTGGGCTTATCTGATATCTCATCATGACTAGATTGTGAATTCTGGGGAAGATTATGACAGAGACAAAGTTCCCTTTTCACTGTATCATATTAGGACTATATGTAATCAACATGACTTATTAACCTTGAATACTTGGTTAAGGATTGTGTGTGGCAGTTTTCTCCACTGTAAAGTTCACTATCATTCTTTCCACACTGCATTCATTAGAAACAAGTCATTAATTCAAAGCTACACTTAAGGGGAAGGGATTAAGCTCCACCTGGTGGAAAAAGGAATGTCAATTAATTTGTTGAAATATATTAAATCCACTTCAGAAATTAATATATATTTGAGGGAGATAGTTTCAGATTATGTAAATATCCTATTTATTCTTAAAATTTTTCCTACCAGTGGTTCTTGCCTTCAACAATTTTCACTGTATTATTTCAGCATTATTACTGTGGTAATGTATCAGCAATTTTCTATTTCCCTTATTCTTTCTCCATGTATTAATTGGTAAATATAACTTAGATAGATAACAAACATTGGTTCACCTATTTTTACTTGAGTTTATTAAAAATATTGGTCAGTTTTTTTTTCTTTTTAAATTAACTCTAATTAAAATTATACAAAATTCACAAAGACTCTGCTCATTGCTATAATTTCCTGGGCTGCTTAAAACAGATACCATGAAATGGGTTGGCTTTTAACAATGGAAATTTATTAGCTTAAAAGCTACATGTTGAGGTCATGGAAATATCCAAATCAAAGCATCATCAAGATGATGCTTTCTTCCTGAGCACTGACTGCTGTCAATCTTGGGCTCCTTTGTCACATGGCAAGCCACATGGCAGCATCTGCTAGTCACTCTTTTATCTTCCATATCTTGTTGATTTCCACTTCTTGCTTCCATGGCTTTCTTTCTCTTTGTATTCATCCCATTTTTAAAGGACTCCAGTAAAAGGATAAATACCTCTCCTGAAAGAGGTGGGTCACAACTTAGCTGAAGCAGCTTGCCTAATCTAAAGATCTTATGATAACACATTATTGTGAATTAAATAACAGTATTGGACTGTATTGGTGAATGTAGTTGAAAGAGGAAGCTTTAGGATGTGTACTAGAATTATTTATTACATAGAATAAAGATTAAAAGATAAAACATAGGACTGTACAGCACAGTGAACCCTATTTTAGTTGATGGACTCTAGTTAATAGTGTAAGCATAAGACTGTTCTTTCATGAATTATAACAAATGCACAATACTAATATATGATGGTAATAATAGGCTGGTATATGGGAAAATACACCTAATGTAAATAATGGATAATAGATAGACTTATTTTGATAATCTTTCATCAGTTGTAACAAGGTAACTTCTGTTAAAAAATCAGTACACTCCAATGTAAAGTGTTGGTGGTGTGGTGGTGTATGGGAGTCCTGTATTTTATGAATGATTAGTTTGTAAACTCATAACTTCTTTATTAATAATTAAAAAGAACCTGCTTACAATGGGTCCACACCCACAGGAATTGATAATAACTTTAAGAACATGCTTTTATTGGAGAACATACTGTTTCAAACCACAACACCCACCAAGCAACAATCCATCTTTCTGTCTCTCCTCACATCATCTTATATCCCCTAATATAATTTTTGTATATGAATTTGCTAATTATAGATATTTCAAATGTGTGAAACCATGCCTTTGTCCTACGTGCCTTGCTTATTTCACTACAGACAATGTTTCAAGGTTCATCCAAATTGCAGCTTGTCTCAGAACTTTATTCCTTCTTTTAGCCAAAAATATTTCATTGTGTGTATGTCCTTATATTGTTTATCCATTAATCTGTTGCAGGACACAAGGGTTGTTTCCACCTTTTGCCTATTGTAAATAATGCAGCTATGAATATGGGACTACCATTATTTGTTTTAATATCTGTTAGTATATATCTAGAATATACTAACTTTTAAAAAATAACAGCCATCCTTCTGAGTTTGATGTGTTATCTTATTGTGGTTTTGTTTTACATTTCCTAAGGGCTAATAATATTGGCCATTTTTTCATGTACTTATTAACCATTTGCATATAATCTTTGGAAAATATGTATTCAAGTCCTTTGCCCACATTTTTATTAGGTTTTATTTAATTAGGTTGTTTGTCCTTTTGTCATTGAGTTGTAGGATTTCTTTATATATTCCCAATATTAATCCCATAGCAGATATTTGATTTACCACTATTTTTCACTTTCTTCAGCTTTTCTTTTCTCTTTCTTGTAAATGCCCTTTGATGAACTAAAAGACTTTCATTTAATGAAGTTGAATTCATCTACTGTGTCTTTTGTTGAATGTGTCTTTATTTCATATGTAATAATCTACTGCCAAGCTCAAGGTCATGAGGTTTGCTTCTATATTATCTTTTAAAATTTTATGGTTTTATATCTTATATTTAGATCCATGATCCATATTGAGTTAATTTTTTAATATGGTGTGAAGTAGGAGTCCAGATTCATTCTTTTCCATGTAGATATGTCCAGGTGGATATGTTGAAGCAACAATTCTTTCCCCAATGTACATACTGAACACCCTTTTTAAAATTTGATTGGCCATAGATTTGTCATTATGTTTATAGATTTTCAATTCTATTCCATTGGTTTATATGTCTGTCATTCTGTAAGTACCATACTGTTTTGATTAGTTTAGCTTTGCAATAAATTTTGAAATAGAGTATGTGAGTCTCCCAAATTTGTATATTTTCAAAATTACTTGGGCTATTCTGGACCCCTTGTATTTCCATATAATTTTTTGACATCTTAACACTATTAATTCTTCCAATGTATGTACAATCTTATGGCAATCTAAGATACCTTGTCATTTATTTTTATCTTCCTTATTTCAGCAGTAGTTTGCAGTTTACAGTATACAAGTCCTTTATATCCTTGATCAAATTTACTCACAGATATTTAATCTTTTTAAATCGATTGTGAATCGAATTGTATACTTAATTTCATCTTTATATTGTTAATTAATAGTGTGTAGAAATACAATTGATATCTGTATTAGCTCTAGTAGCTTTCTTATAGAATCCTTTGGGTTTTGTATATAAAGGATCATTTCATCTGAAAATACAGACAGTTTAACTTTTTCCTTTCTAATTTGCATACCTTTCATTATTTTTTTTGCCTAAATGCTCTGGCTAAATCTACTTGGGAGATGTTGAATAGCAAAGGTGAACGCAGGCATTATTGTCTCATTCCTGATCATAGTGGGATGTTTTAAGTCTTTTACCATTAAGTATAATGTAAGCTGTGGGTTTTCCATTGATGGTCTTTATCATGTTGAGAAAGTGCCCTTCTATTCCTATTTTTCTGTGTGTTTTAATCTTGAAAGGGTGTTGGAGTTTGTCAAATGCCTTTCTTCATCTTTTGAGATGATTATTTTTTATTATTCTATTTATGTGGTATATTATACTGACTGATTTTCTTATTTTGAGCCAATCTTGCATTCTTGAGATTAAACCCCACTTGGTTATGGACTGTAGTACTTTTAATATTCTGTTAGATTCATTTTGCTCACATTTTGTTGAAAATTTTGAATCTATATTCATAAGGAAATTTGGTGTGTGACTTTCTTTTCTTGAACTGTCTTTATTTCGCCTTAATATCAGGATAATGTTGAACTAAGAAGATGAATTAGATTTTTTTCATTTATCATGAGTATTTTGGCAGAGTTTGTGAAGGATTGGTATAATTCTTCTCTAATATTTAGTGGAATTTACCAGCAAAGCCATACGGTTCTGGACTTTTGTTTGATGGAAGATTTTTGATTGATTCAATTGCTTTTCTTGTTATAGATTTGTTGAGACTTTGAATTTCTTCTTGAGTCAGTTTAGGTAATTTAGATTTCTAGGAATTTATCCTTTTTATCTACATTATCTAATTTGTTAGGGTACAATTATTCCTATCATTCTATTATAATCATTTTTATTACTGTAAAAATTAGTGATGCCACATCAGCAACGCTAATATTGTCACTTCTGATTTTGGTTTTTTGCATCATTTCTTTTTCTTTCTCAGTGTAGCTAAAGGACATTAATTTAATAGATATTTTCAATATATCAACTTCTATTTACATTAATTATCTCAATTATTTTCAATTGCATATTTCAATCATTTCCACTCTATTCTTTATTATTTCCTTCCTTCTGTTAACTTTGGATTTATTTTACTTTTCTTTTTCTAGTTCTTCGAGAGGTGAAGTTTGGTTGTTGACTGGAAATCTTTCTTCTTATTGAGTATAGTCCTTTAGAGCTATAAATTTACCTCTCACCACTGTGTTAGCTGCAACCTATAAGTTTTGATATGTTATGTGTTATTTTCATTTGCCTCCCAGTATTTTTTAATTTCTCTTGTAGATTCTTCATTAACCCATTGATTGCTTACAATTGTGTTTTTGCTCTTTCCACATAATTGGAAATATTTCAGCTTATCATCTGTTATTGATTTCTGGCTCCATTCTATTTGAGGTGAAAGATACTTCATATAAATTCAATACGTTTCAATATTTTGAGACTTTCATTGTGTCCTAACATATGGTCTGTCTTGAAGGGTGATCCATGAACATTTGAGAAAAATGTATATTCTGTTCTTGTGTAGATTGCTCTCTGTGTATCTATTAGGTCTAGTTGTTTTATAGTTTTTTCAAGATTGTTTGTTGTAAAATGTTATAAGGCTCAACAATTAGGGAGGCATTAAAGAAGTAAGATTGGCAGAGGGATGATGTCAATGTAGTCTTGATAAAGACCTAACCCATAGGAGAAATATGTATCTAGGATTTTGCTTCAACTTTGCCCTGCCTTAAGGCAGGTGCCTAGAATATTTACCTCTCCTGGTAAAGTCATTATATGCAGGCTGCCCTCAAAGAAGATACATATTTGATGAGGCAGCTGTCTTCTACCAAGGTTAACTCCTAAGGAAGGGGCTCAGTTGTTACTGTCAGCTAACAGAGCACTCAAAGCTAATGAAATAATATGGGCTCTTGGCTGTGAATAACACATCCACTACAGTCCACCTCTTGCACAGTTCAGACCATTTGTTTCTTATAAAAAGTTCTGGAAACTATCCTTCAGGGGATCTGGTTCTTCTCTTTTCCTGGATAATCTTACAAGAGGAAGTAGTGGGACATCTTAGAGTGTCAACAGACGCACCTAGACTCTAGGCCACAATAGCATACATCTAGTTTCTCCTTTTGATTCACAGGATTTGGGGCTTAAATATCTATCTTTTTTGTTTTTTAAAGATTTATTTATTTATTTATTTATTCCCCCCTTGCTGCTTGTGTTTGCTGTGTCCATTTACTGTGTGTTCTTTCCATGTCTGCTTATCTCCCCCTTGCTGTGAGGTCCTGCTGCATCAGCCCACCGCGCCGCGCGGGCCAGCCTGCGCTCACAAGGAGGACCCAGGAAGCAAACCCGGCGCCTCCCACATGGTAAACGGGGGCTCAATCGATTGAGCCACACCCGCTTCCTGCTGTGAGGTCCTGCTGCATCAGCCCACCGTGCCGCGCGGGCCAGCCTGCTCTCACTAGGAGGACCCAGGAAGTGAACCCAGCGCCTCCCATATGGTAAATGGGAGCTCTATCGATTGAGCCACACCCGCTTCCCTTAAATATCTATCAAATGTTAGGTGGCTAACATGGTGGGTGAGCACAAAAGTCAGATCCCCAAGTGTTCTCAAACCTATGTCAACATGTAGTTGTCAGGTTATGGTAGTTACATTTGTCTATTTAATGTCAAATATTAGCAAGAGCTATTTAAGATACCTATGGGTTACCTGGATGCCCACATTTATTTCTTTTTATTAACTTCATTGTGTAACATCATACTTAACTCTTCTTGGTTGACTCAATAAATTACTCCTATAAATCTCATGATACCTATCCTTGCCTGCTGGTATCTTGCCACATACCCAAAGTGACTGGATGGGAGCTGTAGTTTTAAATATAATGGGATTCCTACTGTGTTTTCTAGTAAAATAATTTTCACACTGAGAACCAGGACCTCAAAACACATACAACTTAGAGAGTAGAGGACAAAAAGTACAAATTTCTCAAGTGAGACACTGAGATTTCCTGGTCCCATGTATTCTACTTACTGAGAACATTGTAACATATAATTAGTGTTCACTGAATTTTGAAATCTATTGCACCATGGAGGATAAAGCCCCATCATCACAGGCTCCCACTCCAAAATGACACTCAAGTTTTATCTTCTAAAAGACATTTCAGTATTTTTTTTAGGCCAGGAGATACTGGATAATGTGGACTATGATAAGAACAGTGGATCAGTTGTGAAAAAAGTTGCTACTTGATACATCATGTAAATGCAGGCTCAGGCACAAGAAACATTTTTGCAAATGACCGCTTTACTATTTACATAACACAAAGAGTCCATAAAAGAAGGAGAAGAGTTCCCATAATGACTTGTCTCTGAGTGAGGCCAAACTGCTTAGGTCAGCATTGGTAGATGGTAGTTACACATGCCCTATTTCGGAGAAGAGAGACAAATTTGTATTGCAAATGTGGGGTATTTATATGATCCAAGGGGAGGGGCTCTGCCACTGAGAATTCCTGTCCTGATAAGCCTCTGAGGCTGTTGGTTCCTGGTTTCCAGGCTCAAGGTCTGGTTGGACCTTTTCATTAGCTCTAACATCATCCCCATGTTGTGGAAAGGAAACAGACTCAAATATCTGTGCACAGTAGAAAAGAGGCTGGAGTAAGGGAAGAAGGCAAGGGCTGGAAAATGGCTACTGCATGGATGGTTTTGACTTCCCAAACATTTCACCCCTCAGCTTATCACCAGGCTTAGCCCACTCCTCAGCATTAGCTTCCACATCATAATCCCACCTCCCACTTCACACAAAAAAGTGGATACAGGTCAGGCCTACCAACCCGTGTGTCTCAACAATATCGACACTAAAGTTTTGAGAGCACTAGAAGTTGCAGCATACTAGTAGGGCTTCACCTATGCATACCATTTCTCCAAGCAGGATGATCAGGCCTTTTTGGAGTAATGGTTGCATCTATGTCTTCCTATCCCCTGGGAGATAGTTGAAAAGGTCCCATATACAATCTGTTTGTACCCTTTGAAGCCAGGGAGCTTGACATTGGACTTTGGTCACCCCTAATTCCACCTCCCTTGAGCTATTAACCCTCATATAACAGGATGTGTTGGCAATAACACATATGCCTCCTTATTGGGGCTAGAAGGAAGTATAAGACAATTCAATAATTAAGCACTATGTTGCAGATTGGTCATGAACTTTCAAGGGTTAGACAGAAAACTAAGGATGCATTGACCTGTCACTGGCCAATGACTTTTCCAGAAAACTGTGGAGGGGCACAGCTCAATCTTAGAGAGTCACTGGTTATCTTGGAATGCTAGCAGAAAGATTCTAGTGGAAAGATGTCTGAGCCAGTTTCATTACATCAGGAGTTGTTTCATCCTGACAGCTTGTCCAGGGGTGTGGAGAAAAAGATTACACAGTCTGGCTGTCACTGGGCATAAATGGGGGACTTTCTAATGTCAGTTCAAATATGAGACAGGGAAAGTCAGCTCTTTGAGTGGCAAGCTGGACTTAGCAAAGAAGGAAGAGTGAGCAGGGGATCAGATGGCAGATCCAGCATATGGTCAGCTTCCCTGCTGCCACAATGGCCTGGGTCAGCTGGATGAATGTGTTTTCCTTCCAGGTTTCTGCTGAGTCAAATTTGTAAAAAACAAGAGAGGAGAGAAACTCATCCTGACAGTGTGGTCATGCAGCCACTTTCTGTGGGAGACACTCTTCTTAGCCTATTTTTATAACTTATTTTTCCTCCTAAGGCTACTTTGTCTGCCTGCCCCTTGTTATAACCTTGCCCCTTCCCATTAATCTGTGTGTCTTGCCCATATCTTCTAGCCCAACTTCCATTCCTTCCTGAGAGATAGCTGTTGTCTGGACTCAATAGTAACTCATGACTATGCCTGAAGGGTCTTGTTGTCCAATCAAGGTTAGGCATCACCAATTATCCACTATACATGTCAGGCCCCACAGCTCCAGCCCACTCGATTTTACTTGTTAAGAAATTTCAGGCCTACTTCCATCATCCCACTCCTCTGCTTGACAGTCCTAAGCTACCACCATCTTTGAATCATGTGGAGGTTGTAACAGGGTAAAAAGCAGGATGTAACCCTGACAGTGGCTGCAAAGGAGAGTC
The DNA here is from genome assembly GCA_029593785.1 of Cabassous unicinctus. NCBI lineage: Eukaryota > Metazoa > Chordata > Mammalia > Cingulata > Chlamyphoridae > Cabassous > Cabassous unicinctus. Next base: position 27,961 of record JAQZBX010010058.1, read on the forward strand.
CTAAGTGGTGTGTCCTTCATCCTCCTTTCGGTGCCAGTCTTCATCTTGATGGGAGTAAGGATGAATATGCAGCAAAGGCTGGATTCCTCCATCATCCTTGTCCTTCCCTACGCTCAGAAGTGTGATAAGGCCATATTTCCCTTCTGGAAAATTGCTGAGTTCAGGTTCCAGAGGGCCTGAATAAGGTGGACAGGCAATCCAGTAAGAGAGTTGCCAGGATGTAGATGATGAAACTTTTTCAAGTAGCCATTGAAGTTCTCCACAATGCCAGCTGCCTCTGGGTGGTGGGTGATATGGAAGATCCATCTAATTCCATGAATCTGGGCCCATCATTGAATGGATTGTGTAATAAAATGGCAATCCTGGAGCAGCAGTTTAATATTGTTTATGAATTCCAAAAATAGATATTGGATTATGTTTGTAAACTGGTCTGTTCATTTGGGCATATTAAAGTGTATTAAATTCAGAGATTTCACTTTTACTTCATTAAATTATGATTAAGTCTCTGATTTGGCAATGTCAGTAGGACATTTAGTCCCTGTCCACCATGGAAATCACAGAAAATGGCACATCAGAGAGTTGGAGTTTTGAGGCTGGATCCCTGGGAAGTAAATACACAGGAGAAGAACACAGAGGAATAGAGATGGCTCCATAGACACGGCATAGGCCCCTGGAAAGAGGGAGACTGATAATCTACAGCTAACCTTGTGGAGAGAACAGAGCAGCTGAGCCCAGAGAGAAACGAACCCTGGGAGAGAAACAAGACTTATCTCAGCCTGCAGGTGATATTGGAAGAAGCTGGGACCATGGAGTCTTAAGAGGAAGAAGAAGGCTGAACCCTTGCAGAAACTGGCAGCCATCTTGCTCCAACACGTGGCAACAGACTTTGGTGAGAGAAGTAACTTACGCTCTATGCCCTTATAGCTGTACGCTTCTACTCCAAATAAATACCTTTTATAAAACCCAACAGATTTCTGTTACTTTGCATCAGCATCCCTTTGGCTGACTAATACACCTGGTCACAGGAGATGTCACCTGAGTACCCAAAGGGGTGGAAAAGCTGCTTTTCTAAGGTATCCTATATATGTACTGCATTCACATGTATTGGAAAGGCAAGACCATAGTCTAGATAGGTTTTTAGCATGACCAAGGCATAAGACATACTTTGGGATGTAGAGAGAGGGCTGATGTAGTCCACTTGCCCTGAGAAGCCTGGTGAATTCTCTTTGGCAATAGTTCCAAAATGCCCATTTAGGGCTCTGGCTTGTGGTTGACATATGTCACGTTAGTAAATGGCAGATGGGGCCTGTATTAGTCAGCCAAAGGGGTGCTGATACAAAATACCAGAAATTGGTTGGTTTTTATAAAGGGTATTTATTTGGGATAGAAGCTTACAGTTATAAGGCCATAAAAAGTAAATTACTTCCCTCACCAAAATCTGTTGCCATGTGTTGGAGCAAGATTGCTTCTAAACTCTGCAAGGGTTCAGCTTTCCACTCCCTACTAAGGCCCCATGGTCCCATCTTCTTCTGATCACAGCTGTAGGCTTGAGGGCTCATCTCTTACCCCAGGGCTTGTTTCTCTCCAAGCTCAACTGCTCTGCTCTGTATACAAGGCTAGCTGTAAACTCTCAGGTGAATGGCTCATCTCTCCCTGGGGCTCCAATATCAAAGACTAAACTCTTTCCTCTGTGTTCTACTGCTCCATGCGACTGTCTGTACACCAAGGGGGTGGGGACAAAGCGTCCTACTGACGTGGCCAAATCAAAGCTCTAATCTTAATTTAATCAAGCAAAAGTGAACCCCCTGAATTCGATACAATCTAATATGCCCAGAGAAACAGAACAGTCTACAAATATAATAAAATATCCAATTTTGGAATTCAAAAACAATATCAAACTGCTACAGGGCCTTTTTTAATGAGAGAGGTAACCTATGATCCTGTGTCCATCATTTCATGGTATCAGAATTTCCATGCCCTGTTTGGTGGTGAGTCTACCCAGGGGTTGATGCAATGATGGGAAATTCAGCTATTCCATGGATGCCACCTAGGGTAAGTTCATTGTCTTCAGTCTCCAGGTAGGGCTCCTCCTTTGCCTCTCTCTCAGGAGGATCTCCATCTTATTCAGGTGAGAAAAGCAGCTTGGTGTGCATAATTTACTTAAAAGTAAATGATGAAACTACTACTGGAAACTGGAGGAAAGATGATCTGAGTTTTAAAGTTGCAGAGAACTTAGCAAGGTTAACTCCCGGTGTTTTACAGAAGGCAGAATTTGAAAATGGCAAGCCTGGGCTTTTAGCTGAAGAACTTTCCAAAGTAAATTTGGAGAATGTGGCTAGGCCTCTCCTTGCAGCTTATAGCAAAATGATAGACACGCAAGATAAGCTGAGAATGGAACTGTTGTGTATGAAGAAAACAGAAACTGCTTCCAGAACTTCCAAGTCTCTGGAAATCAAGCTGCCGGATGATATTGCTCCATTTGAGGACTTAACTGAACTTGGAACTTGTAAATCAGGATTGAAGATGCAGTTATCTCTGAAAAACTTGTGTAAAGTCTTACTATCTGATGGCTTGAACACCTGCTTCTTGCATGTTAAACCAACAAGCTTTTTGAGAGAGCTGTATGAACAAAACCACTGTCAGCTTGGACTAAAAGGGACATGGAAAGGACAGATTGAAGGAGAGACAGCTTTAAGAGGAAAACCACGGAAGCTGAGATATGGAATTAAGACCACCTTGAGCCAAGAGAGGAACCTCACCCCTATGTACAGAGAGGGTGATTTTGCACCAGCAGTTAAAGAGGATGGCTGTTCCCACCCAATTTTCTGGGAGAGTTTTTCCATCCCAGGGTACAGAGAAGGTGGAGCACATTCCTCAAGGATTAGGATGGTTAAGGTCAGCACCCCATAGGTGAGAGGGATGTGCCTGACCCCATGGATTTGGGAAGGCCAGGTGGTCAACTCATTGCTCTGAGAGGGTTGAGCCTGTATACCAAACGTTAGGGGGAATGTTGTCTTCACACCACTGTACTAGGGGACTAAGACTCTAACCCAAAATTTGAGTAAAGTATGGCAATCATCCCCAGCACTCTTGGAGGGTGAGTTCTGGAGCTTGGTTGACACCCAGATGCTTGATGAGGATGGAACCAAGAAAATGGCCATTGGACAAGCCTATGGAGAGGGTGGGTCCCCATGTGGCCCCAAGGAGAAGATACCATCATCTTATGAATGAACCTCATGCAAAAATTCTTGCTGTCCTGATTTTGTGATAACCACGGTAGGCTAAACATTTGCTATATTAGAAACCATGCATGTGTCCCCAGACCTAGTTTTTGTCCCTACTTTGGTTTTTAGAATGCTGGTAATAAACTTAGCCTGATTTATTATATGATCATCCTGTATCGGAAAAGACTGTAACTTTGGGTATCTATGATCAACCTTAAGAGATACAGCATGGGGATGGATATCGCTCAGGTGGTTGGATATCTGTCTCCCATATGGAGGGACCTGGATTCGATCCCCAGGACCTCCTGGTAAAAATAAAAAAAGAAAAATATAGAAGGTGTGTGGGCCACGATGCCTTGTGTGTGGATGCACCACCAGGTCCCATGAATGGGTGAGCTGTGAAGCCCCTCCAGCTATGCAGCAAGATGATGACGTAACAGGAGAGTGACACAAGGGAGAGCTAAGATGAGACACACCGAAAAACCAAGAACTAAGGTGGCAAAGGCAGTAGGATGCCTCTCTCTCACATCAGAATTCTGAGAATTGAAACCCAGTGAAGACAGGAGAAGAAGGATGAGAAAAGGGCAGGAAATGGACACAGAGAGTTGTCCAGTGAATGGACACAGAAACAGCAAAAAGGTAGGGGCAGGGGTAAAAATGGATAAACATAAATTAATTAATAAATCCCTAAAAAAAGGTATAGGGGAGGAAGATACAGACTATAGTTACTAGTAATACTTTGACGATGTTCTTTCGTGACTTGTTAGCAAATGTTTCACAACAATGTGGGGTGTTTGTGGGGTGTGATCTGTGGGGGTCCTGTATGATGTTATGCATATTTGTTTTGTAAGTTCATGATGTTTACTGAACACTTATAGTTCATGTATGTTCATGTATGAATGATATAGTTCATTAAATTGTTTTTTAAAAAAAGAATGACTCTCAGACTTTGACATCGAATGAAGTACATCTTACAGTTTCTACAGAACTGTAGAGGACCCTTGACTCATGTTTCCCTCCCAATTTCTCTTTATGATAATGCAAATGTTTATCCTTTGTCCATTTGTGTATTAGAAGGAGATAAATTGTTTTGTAAATTTCAGAGGTATACAGCAGACCAGAATTTGCCCCAAGATGAACTGTATTTCTTTAAACTGATCATATGATTTTGTACTTAGTATTGTTCCTGAAATAGGTTTTTCGAATATTGTAATGTCATTTTGGAATTCAGAGGGTGGAGTGTAGCAGTTTGGCATTACTTATGAATTCCAAAAATAGATACTGGATTATATTTGTAAACTGGTGTGTTCCACTGGGAGTGATTAAACTATGATTAGGGCTTTGATTGTGCCATGTCAGTAGGGCATTGAGTCCCCACCCCTTGGTGTGTGGGGACTCACAGATAAAAGACATGGGAAAGGACAGGGTTGGGGTTCTGATGCTGAGTTTTGAGCTGGAACCCGGGAATTGAACACACAGGAGAAGAACACAGAGGACTAGAGATGGCTCTTAGACATGGCAGAAGCCCCAGGGGAGGGACGAGCCATTTGCCTGATAGTCTACAGCAGGCCTTGTGGAGAAAACAGGTGTGCTGAACCCACAGAGAAATGAGCCCCAGGAAGAGAGGAACCCAGGAAGCCTGAACCCTGGCAGACATCAGTATCCATCTTGCTCCAACACATACCAATAGGCTTTGGTGAGGGAAGTAACTTTTGCTTAATGGTCTGGTAACTGTAAGCTTCTAACCCAAATAAATACCCTTTATAAAACCCAACAGATTACTGGTATTTTGCATCAGTACCCCTTTGGCTGACTAATACAGCATGTTTGAGTTGGGGAACCCAGGACGCCGATGCAGGGAAGGAAAAGCCCTCATCTAGTGTTGCAAGAGGATCATGACTGAAGGTTTCTTCTACCACTTGCTCATGCAAGTGTACCACTCCCTGGAAGCCTGGGCAAGTATGATCCTGAATGCACCACTTCCACTTGGTGACACCCCATTTTTAGCCATTACCTGGATGAGTATTCTGATCATACAGGACACAATGGGGCTTTCTCACTTCAGTTGGACCCAGCAGCTCTTTCCAATCCCCTTCACTTCCACACAATATCTACAGAACACCAGAAGGTGCCTTTTGAAGGGGAAGCATCACTGGTGTGCATCTGGGAACTTCCTAGTCTAAAAACCTAGGAGATTACAAATTTTTTTGCTTCCTCTTTTTGCCAGAGGGACGAGTCATCTCTGGGTCTGGGTGGCAGAAACCTGCATCTTGAACAGAGATCCAGGTTCCAAATATCCCAGAGGCAGGGCGGCTGAAACAGCCAGTTTTACTTCCTGTAGGACCTGGTCTTCTTCCATTCACCAATGGAAAGTACCTGTCAATCATGTCATCTGATATAGGGATAACAGAAGGATACTGAAATTAGGTACATGCTATGCAAATAACATAATATCTGGGACCTTGGGCACCAAAGGGAGCACTTTTGCATTCAAGCCCCAATAGCCTTTAGTCAGCCACCATGTTCCACTCACCTATTTAATTGGCCACACTGGGCTGTTAGGCAGTAGAGTTGAGGACATCTGCAGGTAAAAGGTGATTTATGAGTTCAATAATGTCATTTTCTCCAATATAGAAACTGTATTGCTACTGCTGGACAATCCAGTGAGGAAATGGGAGCATTAGGGTGGCCTAACCAGTCACTTGCCCAACCATGATGGCCATAATGTGTTTGGATCAGGGGACATATCCTTGCAGTCAACCTTATGGTGAATTGATGCAGGATATTAATTCCTATAATGCATTTTTCAGTGAGAAACTTCACCACAGAGGCAGCCAAAAGGCCATGGGGATTAACCCACAGGATAGCAGTAACCTTCCATCTCCATACCTAGGTGGAATGCCAGAAACTTCTCAACACTATTTATTTCTGCTTTTCCTCTACATCTCCCATAATGATGGTGACTTGGGTGCTTGTATCCAAAAGCACCATAAATGTTTGTTCACTGTCCCAACATTGTACATACACTGGAATATATGGCCTGTGGTCCCAGGAGGTAGGCAAGCCCTTGGCCCTACTCTTAGGTCATTTCAATTTAGTGATGTCTGGATAAAAATGTCCTTCCCAGAGGTCAGGGTTTTCAGTGAGGGCTGAAGGAATAGGTGGGAGATCTTCCCCCTCCTTTACTGCCCATATCTTCAGCTTGTGGGGAGGGGCTGGGCAAGGGCAGATTGTCTCTGTTAAGCTCCGGGCCCTCTTGTTAGTTCATACTTTTCCCCAAAATTCTCCATTAGATATCTCCTTTGGGACACTTTGATCTAATATCCACAAGAATATAGCTCAAGGAGTGGGAGTGTCTAAACCACCACGCTGCTCTCAGCACTTTCTGGGTTTTTCCTACTGCCTGCAGACCTGGCCCCTTTGTTATCATGATGACCACCCTCTGAGAATGTTATCTCTTGTTCCAAGGAGGGAGGGTATGGTAAATCCTCTCAATTGCACCTTCCAGGGGTTAGGAGAAGAAGCAGCTTGTTGACCTACTCAGGAGGGCCCTTTCTAATAAAGTCATCAATGTCCCACTGAGAAATGGGAATCTAATGCGGGGCTAAATCCCTCTGGTAGGGGTGGACTATCCAAGAACAACCACCCAGTTGTCACAGCATGAGCATGGCTTCCTTCCAGTTACCCCAAGGATAAGATGGAATTTGGGGAGGGTCACCCCTAGTAGGATTTGCTCATCTGACTCCCTGAAGGATCCAGTTAACTAGAGGTTGCAGCTGTGCCACATTTGGCCATGGTGTGCCACTGAAGCTCCATCATTACCTGCTCCCTCCCTGACCCCCCTCTTTCCAGTGCCCCTCCCCCTACTTCCTCCTCTCAACTCCAGCTAAGAGTTTATTGGAGTGCAGAGTTGAGTACTATGTGACTAAGACTCCTTCATTCAGCTTGGTTGAACAAGGTGGCAGCTGTGCCCTTATCATAAAATCTGGACAGCCACTAGAGGAGAGCCTCTCCCAGGCTTCTCTCTATACCTACGTTTCATATCCCACATCTCCTTCTCTTTAAAATCTTGCACTTTCCTTTTCACCTCAATTCCCCATCTTCAGTTTTAGTAGTCTCCTGGATAATGACTGGCCTCAAACTAACCACAAGATAAGTCTGAATGTGGGTATGCCTAGTACCAGAATGAGAACAGATATAACAAGCAATGAGCCAGAGGAGTGTATGCTAGGCAGTAGAAGTCCCAACCTCATAGATCGCAGCATGGAAACAGCTAACAATATCCCTGGCATTCATAGGGGGATTATCAAAATCCCCTTTATTGCTGTCTTTCCCCCAGAGCATGCATATAGTATACCCTATGTCACCCAGCTGTGGGTCAGTACCTCTATCCAGGTGGTAGTGTGGGGGCTACTACCATAAAGCCATGAATCCTGTATTGTCCAAAATGCTCTTGTACAAAAGGAATACAAGAGTGATGAAAAGAATGGCAAAAGTGTCAATCCACCATGACTTCTGGGCCATAATTGTGTGGAGTAAGTTGCTACATAGGGTTATGTGAACAAGGCTCAGGTAGAGAAATTTGTAGCAAATGGCTGCTTTGGTACTTACTTAGTAGAAAAGATCCAAAAGAGGAGGGGAAGAGATACCATTGTGGCTGGTCTCCCAGGGAGGCAAACTACTTGGGTCAGAGTCAGTGGATGGCTCCAGACACCCTACTTCAAAGGAGAAGAGAGAAACATTTGTGCTGCCAAATGTAAGGTATTTATATGACTCAGGAGGAAGGGGCCTTGTCATTGAGAATTCTTGCCATGATAACCAACTGGGGGTCTTTACTCCTGGTTTCTGGGTTTAAGGTTTGGTTGGGCCTTTTCATTAGACCTAACTTCTCCCCTAAGTCGTGGAATGGAAACAGACTGAAACATTCTGTGAACAATAGAAAAGGAGGCAGGTGTGGCATGGGACTGATGTGTGATGGGCATAAGTAAGGGCTGGGATATTGCTGCTGAGGGTGTGTCTGTGCTCCAGCATCAGTTGTTGCCCAGTGCCACATCTCCTTTGCTGTAAAGTAGATTTCTTGATCCAATGCAATGTTATGCACCCTTTCTCAGCCCTGAGATATTGGTGCTTCCTGAAGTCATGTAGATAGAAAAGATAAGCCATACCTGTATTATGCATTAATTCAAGTCAGATCAATTATTCCACCACCAGAGTGAAAGGGGTTTACAGTAGCCAATTTTCTACCAAGTGGCTAATTAAACTCCTTGAAACATATTGCCATTTTGTGACCCCACATTGTTTTCTGTCTGGCAAGTTGGAAACTAAGGAAACTAAGCCACAGCTATAGCTAGATCAACCTTGAAAAAAAAGTGTCCATGCTGTTAGGCACATGTATGATTCCATCCCAGCCAATATAGCCACTTTGTTCAAGTACCCATTGAGCCACCACTGGGATGGCAGATGAATGAAGCTGGATGAACTCAACTAGCTGAGTCATTCTGTTTACTTCATTGTTTAGTGTCCCCTCAATAGTAGATGTTCTCAGGTGTGCATTAAGGTGTGATATAAATATCTCCACACTTTCTATCCTCTCCAATAGATCCATGCATATATTTTTCCACAGATCTACTACTCCCTGAATTTTTTATCTTTCGCTCTCCAGGACACTAACAAAATTTAAGCCATTTACCCCATCCTGAATTTACATCTTCTTATTTTTGACCACATCACTTTCTATTCAATAGAATGGATGATCAATCCATTGCCCAATGGAGGATTTTCCTTTTGATGTCTTTCAACATCCTGGACAAAGCTCTAGTTCCGCATCAGTACAATTTGGCTTATACCAAAATACCCAAATGATCATTCTAGAAACAAGCATGGCTTTTTCCTCCTCTGTCAGCTCATCTCAAGGAAATACCTATGATGCCAGAAGTGTCATCTGAGGCAGAGATGTCAGTACAAAAGGGAAGATGAAATGGGTGTCTGGGCATCTGCTTGCACAGCTTAAGGTGTTCTATGGCCCCACTTATGCATGATCCTAGATGTACTTTCATCTTATAATGGGTTTCTCCTTGGCCCAATGGAACTTATATTTTGATAGTTTGACAAATTCCAGATGATGTAGGACAGTTCTAGACTCACTGTTACTAGATATCCCATGCTTAGGAGCTCTAACTCTAGCAGGGTTCATAGTATATCAAGGAGTTATTCTCTTGCATAATTTATAATTCTCTGCTGAAGACAGGAAGGCCTTGCTCCATTATCTTAAGGCTTTATGTTGTGATTCTCTTATTGGGGCTTTCCATCTCTTCCCAGATGTCCTAATTCCTTAGGACTGATAGGTACTATGGCCCAAAGATCAAGACAGCTTGCAACACAGCTTGAACTCACCAAAGAGCCCACTCTCGTTTTGAAAACTTCTCAACACTGGCATTCTTCTTTCATTTGGACAGATGAATCAGTGTGGTATATTTTTTTAATTATGTAAGATACTTAGAAATGCTAGGTTATAAATTATTAAACTCCATAAATTGATATATCATTGTGCTAAACTAAGAGTTCAAAAATAATCAAGCTTGGGGGAGGGGATTGTGAGAAGATGGTGATGGATTAGGCAGACAAGGCTCAGCTCTCTCATAAAAACAGGGAAAGAGCCAAAATCTTCCTCAGAGACTTGCTTTGGGTGTCAGAAGTCCAGAACAGTGCTTCACAACTCTCAGGAGGCTGAAGGACAGAGAAACAAAGAACCCAAAACAACAATCTCTGAGTTACTAAACCTCCCAGTCAACATGAAGGGCTCCCTCTCAACCCCCAAGATGTTAAGCTCATTACAGCTGACTGAGAGGAGAGCTGATGTCTTCCTCCCTTTTAGCTGTTATAAGAGAAAAGGGAGGGGAAGTTGAGGAACTTTTCTTCTGTGAATTCAGCCAGCGGAGCCCACTTTGAATCTCAGCTCCAGCCAGACGAAAACAAAGGAAAACCAAGAGAGGTAAACTTCCATGTAAAGTTGCACAAATGAGTGCCATCTGCTGGCCCATCTAGAAATCGCATGAACAAAAACTGCACTCTGTTGTCTAACTTCTGAGAGAAAACCTTTTCCCCATTAGTGAGTCCCTGGCATGATTTTGATAACTTAAGCTGGGAAATTTTAAAGACTTAGGATAAGTTGAACCAAATATCAGAGAAAAGCTGTGAAAAAATAATAGCAATAAGCAAGAGAGAGAAATTGGCCATCAGAGTAAAATTACCAACTTATTCACATGCCTAGATATCAGCAAAAAATTACAAGCCATATTAGGAAACTGGAAAAGATAAGCCAGCCAAAGGAACTAATCAAATATCTTGAGAGATATAAGATTCAACAATTTATCAGTGGTAATCACACAACTCTCCTAAATCACTTCAAAGAGTTTAAAGAAAATATGACTAAAGAAATAAAGGATATTAAGAGAACACAAGGTGAGCATAAAGAACAATTTGAAAGCATGCAATAAAAGTAACAGACCTTATGAGAACAACACAATGGATGAGATTAAAACTACATTAAAGGCACATAAGAGCAGATTTGAATTGCTTGAAGACAGAATTAGTGATTTTGAAGACAGAAATGGAAATGACAGGAGAACAGACAGACAAGACAATGGAAAACATGGAACACAGTCTCAGGGAAATGAATGAAAATGCAAAACAAAAAACATACATGTTATCTGTGTCCGGAAGGGAAGAAAATGGAATAGGGGCAGAAAGAATATTTGAGGAAATAATGACTGAAAACTTCCTACCCTTGTGGAAGACATAAATATCAATATCCAAGAAGAACAATACACCTCAAACAGAATACATCTGAATAGAGTTACCCTGAGACACGTACTATTCATTATGACAAATATCAGAGAAAAAGAGAAGATTCTGAAAGTAGCAAGAAAAAAGTGAAGCATCACACACAAGAGAAACGCAATAAGATTAAGTGTCAACCCCTCATCAAAAACCCTGAAGGAGAGAAGAAAGTGGTATGATGTATTTAAGGTACTGAAATAGAAAAACTGCCAGCCAAGAATTCTGTATCTGGCAAACATATCTTTCAAAAATGAAGGTGAGTTAAAAGTCTTCACAGACACACAAACTGATAGAATATGTTGCTAAAAGACCAGAATTTCAAGAGATACTAAAGGGAGTATTGCAGCATTAAAGAAAAAAACAAGAGCGAGAGACTTGGAGAAGAGTGTAGAAATGAAGATTATTAGAAAAGGTAAATTAAAGGGTAAATAGATATACAATAGTACGATATTACAACAGAAAGCCAAAGGACAAAATGGATGAAATAAGTAATGCTTGTACAGTAATAATGTTGAATGTTAATGGCTTGAACTCTCCAATCAAAAGACTTAAACTGATGGAATGGATTAAAACAATAAGCCATCTATATGTTGTCTACAAAAATTCACCTCAGACTTAAGGACCCAACCAGGTTAAAAGTGAAAGTTTGGAAAAAGATACTCCATGCAAATAGTAACCAAAAAAGAGCTGGAGTAGCGATATTAATATTGGACAAAATAAATTTTAAATGCAAAACTATTATAGAGGATGAAGAATGTCATTGTATATTAATATAAGGGACAATTCAGCAAGAAGAAATAACTATACTAAATATTTATGCACCTAACCCTGAGTGCCCCAAGATACATAAAGCACTTACTGGCAAAGCTGAAGTGTTCAAATAGATGTCTCTACAATAATAGTTGGAGACTTCAATACACCATTGTCAGTATTGAATAGAACATCTGGACAGAGGATGAATAAAGAAACAGAGAATTTGAATGTTATGGCAAATGAACTAGACCTAATAGACATCTATAGAGCATTGCACCCCCAAACAGCAGGATATACATTCTTTTCAAATGCACATGGATCCTTCTCCAAAATAGACCTTATGCTGGGTGATAAGACAAGCCTCAATAAATTTAAAATGATTGAATTTATACAAAAACTTTCTCTGATCATAATGGAATAGATCTAGAAGTCAATAATAGATGGAAAAAGGGAAAATTCATAAATGTATTGAGTCTATACAACATACTCTAGTAATTAGTGGGTCAAAGAAGAAATTGCAAGAGAATTCAGCAAATATCTTCAGATGAACAAAAATGAGAGCACAACATATCAAGGCTTTTGGGACATCTCAAAGGCAGTGCTGAGAGGGTAAATATAAAGTCCTCAATACTTACATTAAAAAAGAAGAAAGAGCTAAAATTGAAGACCTAATTGCACTCTTGGAACAACTAGAAAAAGAACAGCAAGCTAATCCCGAACCAAGCCAAAGAAAAGAAACTGTAACAATCAGAGCAGAAATAAATGAAATCACGAACAAAAAAAAAACAACATTAGAGAGAATCAAGAAAACCAAAAGTTGGTTCTTTGAGAAGATCAATAAAATCGACCACTCCTTAGCTAGGTTAAAAAAGAAAAAAAGGAGAGAAGATGCATATAATTGAAATCATAACTGAGAGGAGGGACATTACCACTGACTCTGCAGAAATAAGAGAGATCATAAGAGGATACTTTGAACAACTGTATGCTAAAAAACTATACAATGTAGATGAGATGGACAAATTCCTAGAAACACACGAACCACCTATAGTGACTCTAGAAGAAATAGAAGACCTCAACAAACCAATCACAAGTAAAGAGATTGAAACGTCATCAAAAGCTTCACAAAGGTGAAAAGCCCAGGACCAGATGGCCTCACAGGTGAATATATCAATCATTTGAAGATGACCTAATACAGATCTTGCTAAAGCACTTCCAAAAAATTGAACAGGAAAGAATGTTACCAAACTCATTCTATGAAGCCAATATTACCCTATTACCAAAACTGGATAAAGATATTATGAAAAAAGGAAAATCACAGATAAATATGTCTAATGAGTATAGATGTAAACTCCTCAACAAAATACTTGCAAAGTGATTCCAAAAGCACATTAAAAGAATTACACACCACGATCAAGTGGGATTTTTATCCCAGGTATGCAAAGGTGGTTCAACACAAGAAAATCAATTAGTGTAATAAATCACATTGATAAATTGAAGAAGAAAAATCACATGATCTTCTCAATTGATGCAGAAAAGGCATTTGACAAAATATAGCACCCTTTCTTGATAATTAAAAAACAACATTTCAAAAGATAGGAATAGAAGGAAGCTTTCTGAATAGGGTAAAGTGCATATATGAAAAATCTACAGCTAGCATTGTACTCAAAGTTGAAAGACTGAACGCTTTCCCACTTAGTTCAGGAATAAGACAAGGATGCACACTGTCATCATTATTATTCAATATTGTCTAGAAGTTCTAGCTAGAGCCATTAGACTAGACAAAGAAATAAAAGCACTGAAGTAGGAAAGAAAGAAGTAAAACTTTCATTATTCAGTGAAGACTTGATCTTATATGTAGAAAACCATCAAAAATTCACAACAGAGCTACTGGAATTAATAGACGAGTGCATCACAGTGGCAAGATACAAGATTAATATGCAAAAATCGATAGCGTTTCTATACACTACTGATGTGCAATGTGAAGAAGAAATCAGAAAAAAATAATAACTAAAACAATTAAATATTTAGGAATAACCTTAACCAAGGATATAAAGGACCTGTATTCAGAAAACTACAAAACATTGCTAAAAGGAACCAAAGAAGGTAACCTAATGGAAGGACACTCCATGTTCATGGATTGGAAGACTAAATATTGTTTTGTTGTTAATTCTACCCAAATCGATTTACAGATTCAATGCAATCTCAATAATAATCCCAACAGCCATTTTTGTAGGAAAAAAAAAAAGCTAATAGTCCAATTTACTTGGAACCATAAGGGGCTCTGAATATCCAAAAATATCTTTAAAAAGAAGAATGAAGTTGGAGGCCTCTCACTTCCCAACTTTAAAGCATATTACTTTGCTACAGTGGTAAAATCAGCATGGTACTTGCATAAAAGACAGACGCATTGACTAATGTAACTGCATTGAGAACTCCGAAATAGACCCAGAAATAGACCCTCACATCTGCAGTCAAGTGATTTTTGACAAGGCTCTTAAGCCCACCCAGCTGGGCCAGAACAGTTTATTCAAGAAATGATACTGGGAGAACTGGATAGCCAAAACCAAAAGAAAGAAAGAAGACCCCCATCTCAGATCTTATACAAAAATTAACTCAAAATGGATCAAGGACCAAAATATAAAAGCAACAACCATAAAACTTTTAGAAGAAAATGTAGGAAAATATCTTCAAGATCTTCTGATAGGTGGTCATTACTTAAACCTTACACCCAAAGCAGGAGCAACAAAAGAAAAAAGAGATAAATGGGACCTCTTCAAAATTAAACACTTTTGCATCTCAAAGAACTTTGTCAAAAGGGTGAAAAGGCAGCCAACTCAATGAGGGAAAATATTTGGCAATGACATCTCTGATAACGTTTTAATATCCATGATATATAAGGAGATTATACAACTCTGCAATAAAAAGGCTAACTATCCTATTAAAAAATAAGCAAAAGACTTGAAAATACAACTGTGCAAAGAAGAAATACAAATGTTGAAGAAACACATGAAAAAATGTTTAACACCACTAGCGATTAGAGAAATGCAAACCAAAACTACGATGAGATATTTCACACCTATTAGACTGGCTGCTGTTAAAAAGTTGGAAAATTGTATATGTTGCAGAGGATATGGATAGATAGGAACATTTGTTCAGTGTTGGTCAGAAAGTAGAATGGTACAGCCACTGTGTAGGACTGTTTGGAAGTTCCTAAGGAAATTGAATATACACTTGATGTGGGACCCAGCAATACCATTGCTATATACCCAGGAGAACTGAGAGCAATGACATGAACAGATATCTGCACATGGATGTTCATAGCAGCATTATTCATAATAGCCAAAAGTTGGAAACAACCCAGGTGTCCATCAACTGATGAATGGATAAACAAATTTTAGAGTATACACAGGATGGAATATTATGCAGCAGTATAAAGAAATGAAGTCCTGAAACATGTCAACCTGGATGAAGGTGGAGGACATTATTTTGAGTGAAGCAAGCCAGACAAAAAAGGACAAATACTGTTTGATTGCTGTATAATGAATAAATGTATTATATGAAATATCAATATTGGTAAAATTGTATACATAAGACCAGTTATCTTTGAAGCTGAACAAATGTAGGCTAATACTGCAAAATGTTAATATCAGACAAAATAAAGAAAACATTATACTAAGTGAAGGAGACCAAACACAGAGTTTACAGAGTACTTCATTTTGTATGATTCCTTTTATAGCAAATGTAAATATGAATCAATTTATAAAGATGAAACTAGATTAGTGATTATGTAGGGCTGGGGAAGGAATGTTAAGGGTGGTGGAGTCTTTCTCTTTGGAGTAATGAAATGGTTCTAAAATTCTGGGGATGATGAATGTACAACATTGTGATTAAACTAAAAGCCATTGGTTATATTCTTTGGATAGATCATATGGTATTTGAATATATCTCAATAAAACTGCTTAATAAACAAATAATTGTGCAAGAATAGCCAGAAATAGCAGCTATGTACAGCAGGGGAACATAGAAAGGTTGAGAGGTGAGGAATTTTTTCATTTGTTTGTCTGATTTTTTGTTTCATTATTATTATTGAAATAATGAAAATGCTCCAATATAATTGAATCAATGAACACACAACTATGTGATTATACCAAATACCATTGATTGTGCAATTTGATTGAATTGTATGCTTTATTAATATGTATTCAAAAAATTGATTTCTGAAAAAAAATAAGGCTTATATCATCACTTTTCTTCTTCTGAATATAAAATTATTATTGTTATTTTAAATAATAATAGTGTTGAGAGTCAAAATAATTTTATATCATTACTATAAAGAATATTTAATACCAATTTTTCATTGTCCTTATTCTCTTTTAATTAATACTTTTATGACTTATAATATATATAATATCTGAGAATGGTGGTATATCTTAATATTTTATAGGTAAAAATTCATATATTTGGAACATGCAAAAAATGATTTTACTGATATGAATGTACAACCAAGAAAGTTCAGAATCCTAGCTTGGAATCACCAGCAGATGGCATTTGAAAGCATTGGACAAGACTAGACATGTTAGACAAAAGTCTAGAATAAGGAAAAGAATAAGGACAGAAGTAGAATTGAGGGGAACACAAACATCATTAAAGGGAATTGCAGAATTCAAAACAGTATAAAAGCCTGAGACAGGACTGTCAGGAAAAGGAACAGTGACTGTTGTCACAGTAGCCAATGTTATCACAGAAGCCTTAATGGTACCAAAAACTACAACTTGGTTAGAAAGATAATTAAGAGACATATTGTGATTCAAGCAATGGAAGAAATTATAACACTGAGGTAGAGCCAGTGGCCACTAGACCCTTTAGGGGCAGGGAAGGGAAAACCAGTTGTAATACAGGGACTTTTCAGGACTTGGGAATTATCCTAAGTGACATTACAACTACAGATATAGGCCATTTTTCATCAGCATATACCATGCAGCACTGTGTGGGAGAGAGTGTGGTCTACAACATGAACTATGGTCCATGCTTAGTGGCAAAGCCCCAGGATGTGTATATCCATTGCAGGTGATGTGCCACACTAATGAAAGATGTTTATGTGGAATGTTATGGGAGGTGTGGGAGGTGGGGAACATGGGAATCTCTGTAATTTTTGTGTAACATTTATGTAATCTAAGCATCTTTTAAAATATATA
>JAQZBX010010059.1:0-44975 GCA_029593785.1 Cabassous unicinctus
TGAGTTTCAGTTTCCAATTTGCACTCCCTATCAGGGCTCCATTTCACTTTTCATGATGTAATGGAGAAAATTTGTGGTTCCTGCTAACTAGACTCCTAGGCAAACATTTCTGTATGTCTACAGTGTCCCAATTGATCTTGGGGAGAGGGGCCTGTTTTCACCAGTGTGATGGTGACTTGACCATATGTGATTGTTTTAATACTCATTGTTGAAAAGTCTGTGCTTTCTACACTGAATTCTGTTAGCATAAGCAGAAAATCTAATGGCCATATAAGAAAGCCTGTGGTGTCCTCAACTCTGAGCATGCTTATAAAGACCTACTAAATGCCAGATGATTTCAGGGATGTAATTCAATTGGTATTTTAGGCAAGGTGTCCATGGTGGCAACATATGTGGAGAAGAGACTTTGACCATGACTGCCCTTCCATATAGCTCTGCTTGGAATCTGACCATTGCTGAAAAAGTGCTGGGTAGGCCTGGGGAAAGAGGATGGTGAGGGGCAGCCCACAGGATGCCTAGACATTGGCCACTGATGTTTGCTGAAACCTCCCTTTGTCAAAAGACACAGAGACCTCTGATCCCCAGGTCAGGGGGAAAGGCAGATGGAGGCCAGCTAATATTTTATATATGCAGTTGTCAGGGTTTATGTGTATTCCAGGCAAGGTATTAAGGAATCAATACCTACAGTGGATAAATGTAAGCACAAAAGAGGCTACCACTGGGCAATGCTTTGGAAAAGAATTGTTCTAATAGACAATTCCTGGGGTGCAGGGGACAGGATATTTGATATGCAGGAGGAGGAAGTGAGGGCCCTTTGGGGATGGGGCTGGTTGGCCCCCTGTAGGGTGGCTGCCCAAGGCTGATCTGTGACTGATGAGAGACCCTCTCAGGTCCTGCCAATAGCTCACCTGAACCCTAGCCTTGCTGATAGCGGAGACTTGGTTGAGCAAAGGCTGCTTGGTAAATTGCAGAGAGGGATTTCCCAGTAAAAAAAAGGTCCATGACTCTGAGTCAAAGGGGCCTCCCCATGGCTGGTGATGTATCCAGGTCTCTTCTATCTGAATGGTCAAAGAAATGCTCCCCCCATTGTATCATCTCCATCATCTTAAGTAAAAACAAAACCTTATGAATTGTTTGCCTGTGGACATCTGCCTTGCCTACCAGCCAGCTCTGAAAAGGCCTTTTTCCTTCCTTTAAAAATGAAAATAGAGGAGGGGCTCCCAGTCTCTAGTGTTACTAGTCAATTACCTGTCTTTTTTGCCTAGGATGATAGGGGCTGACCCCATATTACTCTCACCAACATTTTGGCCGTTTCTGCTTGACTTCTTGAACAAACTCTTTAAGGAAGTTTGGTATCTCTGATAAAGTAAAATTTTGAGTTCCCTTTTTTGGCACCCTTTTGGGGCCATGCTGTTCTTTCCAAGTGGTGACAGAAAATCTGTGGTTCCTGCTGACCAGACCCAGAGGTAACTGTAACACTCTCTCTATGATGGGGACTTATAATGGGTGTTTATTCAGTGTTGATAGAAACTGCAATTTTTCTCAAAATGGTTGTACAAATTTACATTCTCACCAGCATTGTCTGAGGGTTCCAGTTCCTTCACATCTTGGCCAACACTTGGTACGTTGACTCTTCTTAAATTTTAGCTATTGGAGTTGATATGTAGTGATTTCAATTTGCATTTTCCTAAAGACTAAACATTTTGTGCATCTTTTTTTAGGTGATTGATATAAATGCATTGTCTTTTTGTCAAAATGATTGAATATTTTACCTATTATTTTGTTATTTTTGAGTTCTGCAAGATCATATATTTTTGATACATGTCATTTAACAGATATATGATTTCCAAAACTTTTCTTCGAGTCTGTAGTTTATTTTCTAATTGTCTTCATGGTGTCTTTTGAATTTCAAGTTCTTCACTTTGATGAAGTCTTGTTTTATTTATTTAGAAATTGTGCTTTTGCTGCCATGGCTAAGATATCTTAGCCTAAGTAAAAAACCTGAGGGCTTTTTCATAAGTTTTCTTATGGGACCTTTGGAATTTACGTTTCACATTCCAATCTGTCATCAATATGTGTTTGAATAATATTTATTGGAAAGCCCATACTTTCTCCCCTGAATTGTCATAGCATATCTGCAGAAAATCTACTAAACATATGTATGGGCTATTTCTGGTCTCTGTATTGTTATTCACAGATTGACTTGGCTATTTACTTGCCAAAGCCTCATGGTCTTGTGTCCTGGAGATTTAAATTCTGTCTTGATATCAGGTGGTTTAGATCTTCTAAATCAATTCTTTTATTTCAAAGTTTTTTGGCTGTTCTAAGTTATTTTCATTTCCATATGAATTTTAAAATCTGCTCCTTAGTTTCAGAAAAACCTGCTGGGATCTTGTGATTATATTGTATCTATAAATCATTTGGGTAGAACTGAGACCTTACCAATACTGGGTATATTTACACAGGCTCCCTCTCCATTTATTTACTTTTCCTTTCTATTAGAAAGGTTATTAAAATAAGTGATCAGTTTGCTGATCTTATTCATCTTTCAGATTCATAGAAGCATTTATTTTATATTTCTGATGCTATTGTAAAAGGTATTTTTAATTTGATATAATTTCATTCAAGCATATTGCAATGCAATTTCTTATTTTGAAATAATTATTGATTCACAGTTGTTTGCAAAGATAGCATACTCTGATGTCCCATATACCGTTTACTCTCTTTCCACTAATAGTAACTTCAGATATGACTGTAGTCCAATATCAAAGCAAGGAAATTGAAATTGGAACAATATGAACACAGTTCTTTTTCTTTTCCATTTTTTCACATGTAGTCTGTCTAACCACCATGACATCAAGGTACAGAATTATTCAGTCCTTGCATCATACCCACTTCCCTTAGATATCCACCCTAATCTTCATCATTCCTAATGCCTGGCAAACACTAATTTGTTTTCCCTCTCTATAATTTTGTCATCCAGAGAATATTATATAAATGGAATCATCTAATATGTGACTTTTTTAGGTTGACTTTTTCACTTGGCATAGCATCCTGAGATCCACCCATGGAGTTGTGTGTATCAATAGTTTGTGGGGGTTTTTTTTTTTTTTGCCTCTCATATTTCATGGTAGAGAAGGATGACAATTTGTTTAAAAGATTAGCTCTTAAAGGACATTTGGGTTGTTTCCATTTAGGGTTTATTACAAATAAAGTTGATATGAATATTCAAGTTTTTGTGTGGACATAAATTTTGATTTCTGGCTTAAAAAACCAGGAGGGCAATTGTTGCATCTTTTGGTAGTTACATTTTTAGGATAGTTTTGTTTTGTATTTAAGTAACTATTAGTTTGTTTTGTTTTGTATTTAAGAAACCATTTTCCAGAGTGGCTGTCCCATTTACATTCCCATCAACAATATAGAAGGGATTCTGTCAGAGCATCTCCTAAGGCATTTGGTATTGTCACTATTCATTATTTTGTCTGTTCTAATAGGTGTGTAGTGACAATCCATTGTGGTTTGGCTTTGCATTTCCCTAATGGCCAATAACCTATTGCCTAATAAAAGAAGTCTATTTTCCCACCCAAGAACTCATAGCCTAACCCAATATAGGTCCAAGCACATAGAACCAAATTGAATGCCATTTCTGAACTTTGGGAGCCTGTCATTTTTGCAGGATTACAGCTCCTCTTCCAGGCAGAATATCTCATGTACATTTTTTTACATGTTTCCCAAGCTCTGATGTAAAATGAAAACAATTTTCAGGGGCAAGAATTCTCTAGTTAGGCCTAAATGGAGTCTTGTAATTAGAGGTGTTTCTGATCTCAGTGGAGCCTGGTTTTGCTTTTCATCCATTGACTATTACTGTCACACATGCACATGCCTGCACACACACATATGCATGAAGAGGAAACTATTCAAAAAGAAAATAAGACTAGAGAATTTTGGCAACTTTGCAAAATATGCTTCTGCTATTAGATCAAGATAGGAAACTTTTAGATAGAATGGGAGGAATATACTTATTTCTGTGGCCCATTTTTTAAAGATTTATTTATTTTATTTTTTATCCATTTTTATGCCCCCTCGCTCTGCCACCCCATTTTTGCTCTTTTTGTGTCCATTCACTGGGCAATTCTCTGTGTCTGATTCCTGCCCTTTCTTCTCATCCTTCTGCTCCTGTCTTCACTGGGATTCGATTCTGGGAACCTCTGATGTGGGAGAGAGTTGTTCTGCCACCCACACCACCTTAGTTCCTGGTTTTCCTGTTGTATCTCATCTTGGCTCTCCCTTGTGTCACTCTCCTGTTACATCATCATCTTTCTGCATAGCTCAGCAGGGCCTGGGATGCCTGCTCATGGGATCTGGCAGCCCACACACCTTCTATATTTTTCTTTATTATTTTACCAGGAGGTGTGGGGATCGAATCCAGGTCCCTTCATATGGGAGATGGATGCCCAACCATTTGAGTCACATCCACCCCTCTGTGACCTATTTTATTTGCAACCAATGTACTTACATAAATGTATGGTTTGAAAAATGATAAAACATGGTACACGGAGAAAATCCAGTGTGCATCAGAGAATGTTCTCCACAGGGCAGCCAACATAGAAGTTGCTGTGGAGGCTGGAGGTCAAGGGATTGCACTTGCCTCCAATCACAGATTCTCTGCTTTAATCACGTTTATATAGTGGATTTCAATTGTTTAGAGAGCACCTGTCTTTTCTTTTAACTAAGAAGCTTAAAGCCAATGACTCATCTTTCTTAAATTATTTTTATTTTTTAAAGATACATAGATTACATAAATGATACATAAAAATGTAAGGAATTCCCATGTGCTCCACTCCCTAACCCTCACACACTTTCCCACATTATCAACATCCTTCAATAGTGTGGCATATTTGTTACAATTGATGAAAACATGTTGGAACATCGCCACAAAGTGTACATTATAGTTTAAACTCCCTCCTGCACAATTTTGTAAGTTATGACAAGATATATAATGGCTTATATCTGTCATTTTAACATCATTCAGGACACTTCCAATGTTCCAAAAATGCCCTCATATTACACCTATTTTTCCCTTTCCTTTAACTCAGAACATCTGTTGACCACTGCCTCCACATCCATGATATAATTTTTTCCATTGGTAGAATAACAATAAAGTTATAGTAGAATAACAACAAGTCTTCTCTAGTACATTGTTCATTCCCCAGTCCTGAGGATTCTGGGATGGTTCTTACCTCTCCAACTCTAATTGGGAGGGGGCTTAGATCCCATGGGACAGATGGATGGGACTATCTTGCTTGCAGTTGTAGACGCTCTCTGATTCTTGGTACGGTGGTTGTCCATCATCATTTCCTTGTTAATTGTCCTGGGTTAGTCCAATGAACTGGAGAGGTGGCATTGGAACTCTGTTGTGATTCAGGGCCTGTCACATGGAAAGCCCAAAAATGACTCATGTTTTTCCTTTCTTGTCAAGCAAAGAAACATACAGAGAGTTTCAGTAATTGCAACCATGCCAAAATGCTCAACATGAGGCAGAACTGGGCCTATGGAAGGGCTCCTTGCATTCATCTACTCCTCTTAGACATAAAATATGTTTGTGTGTGTGTGTGTAAACAAAATTTCAGGGAAAACTGATACAAGGAAAAAGTTTCATTTTAAACTATGCTTATACAGCAGCATATAAGCAAGGTTCCTTGCTCCAAAAGGTAGTAGGAAAGTACATGAAACTTTTTTGAAAACAGAGAAATGAAATCATGCACATGCTAGCTTTATATTAATTTGCTTCAGATTTTTGCAGAATGTGAATGTGTGGATGTAATTCTAAGAATAAGTGAGCCAGTCATTCTAAATATTGGATTCTATGCGGAAATGAGTTGTATCTTTGCATCTACAGACTTGTCTCCTCTACAATGCCAGCTTCATCATAATTACTGAAGACAGCACATTGTCTACAAGCAATTTGCTGAAAATAAATTTGTAAAAATTATATTTCCCAAATACAGCAATCTTTCACATTCACCATCACTGATAACACTTATTTTTTGTAAATAATAAGTGAATTTTGAGGAAATTCATATTTGGGTTGAATTGTTTTTAATGCCGTTAAGGATAGCTGTAAGTTTTAGGTGAGTAGTTTCAATTTTCTTACATGGAATGATTAAAATGATTGTTATTTGTTGACCCTCAGACTGGTTCAGTGGTCTAATGGATATAATATCAATATTTATGTACAAATGCATACTTTGTTGCCAGTCTCCCAAATTTAATTACACATTGAGGTAGGGAATGATATAAAAATCACAAAAGAATCCTCATGAACAAAAACAAAATCAAAATCAAATCAACACAACCTGACAGATTGTCTGATAAGAAAACCTTGCTAAGATTATACTTCCTAATATCTGAGAGGAAAGTGTCCCCATTCTAGAAAAATGTATATGAAAATTTCTAGCAGTTCATGATGCCAAGAGACTCTGATCAGAGACACTTAGGGAGTCTTCAAAGAATGTGGATTGAAGGACAAAGGAACAGTATTAATCAGGGACATGCAGTGAAAATTGTATAAAGTCCAAATTAAAATTCACTCCTGATGTATGGCCTCTCCATTCTAATTTCTATGAAAAGATCACTAGCAAATGTTTTCTCATGTGTAAACTTACTGAAATATTCTAAGTAATTAATATATGTGCATGTAATATCCATATCTATATATTGATCTATACAGGAGCTTGGTCCCCAGTCTTCTTTCATATCTCAATTTTCAAGAAAACAAACATATAATGGACAAATTTACCAGATATTATAGTAACTGCATGTCTTTTTAATAAATTTGTATTATTTGTAACATTGGCTGTGTACAATTACCCATCTTCCCCATCATCAGAGTTTTTGGAATAAGAAGTTCACTTTGGTGATTTTTCTGTTCCATGTGGTATACACTGGGGATGCTTGATGGACTTCACATCATGTCAGGTCAGGTTTCATAAGCCCTGATGGCTTCACTCACTGGTCTGGTTCCTTTGAAGGGGTGACTGGAAGGCTGGATTCCCTTGGGACCATCAACTAGGCACCCACCTATGGCCCCAGCTGGATGTGTGGTCAGTCTTTTATACGGAGGCTCATGCATCCCATTGTGGGTAAAGAAAGAGCAAAAGTAGGCACCACTAGGCATTGCTGTTTGGTAAGAATTTTTGCAATAAGCACAATTCACGGGGACTGGGACTTTGATATGCAGGGGCACCCCAGGGAAGGGGCTGTGTGGCCCCCTTTAGGATGACTACCTGGAACTGACAAGCAAGGATCTGTGACTGACATGAGAACTCCTCAGGGCCTGCCAATAGCTCCACCTTGTCCCTAGCCTGGCTGTGAGTAGGAGCCTTGGTTAAGGGGTGGGATTGCCCTGTATAAAGTTTCCTGACTGTGTCAACAGGATCCTCCTTGGGGATAACTCTGGTCTAGTCTATCTGAAAGCTCAAAGAAATGCTCTCCCAATTGCATCTTATCATCTTTTAAAGTAAATTTTGGTCTCATGAATTATTGCCAGTGGGCATCTGCCTTGGAGGTTAGGTCAGCTGTGTATGGGTGTGTCTCACTCCTTTTTATGTAAGTAGAGGAGGGCTCTGATGTTTTCCTGTTACTACTGTTTCTTTTTTCCCCTTGGAATGAGAAGGGCAACTCAGGCCCCCTTATTACTCAGCAATCCTTTCTCCTTTCTTTTTTCCCCATCTGTTGAATATTGTAATTTTTTTCCGTTTTTGGTGACCAAGAACAAATCTGGTTCAATATTTGTGTACAGGACTTTGTGAGAAAATACTTTCAATTCACTTGAGTAAATAAGTAGAAGTGGGGTTAAAAGATCATTTGGTAAGTTTATAAGAAACTGACACTGTCTTCCAGTGTGGCTGTATTGTTTTGTTTTGAATTCATGTGAGCATTGTTCTGCATTCTTGCCACTATTTGGTATTCTCTTTTTTAAACTAGTCTCATAAGTGTATAATGACATTTCACCATCTCCTGCTGCTTCCCTGATGCCAGAATAATACCTGTTTTCTCACTTTCTATTCCCAGACCCTGTACATTGTCTGAAGCAGTGAAATTGCTTAATAATAGAAGTTTGAATAGTGTATAGTTCAATGAAGCACAAAGCCATTTAGATTTCCAAGATTTCTTTCTATTCAGTTCTTGTCATGGGTCCCAGTATCCCAAAAAGATAATCGTAAAAATGCCAGTCTCTCATTCTGGTTGCCTCTTGTTTATTTTGTTTTACTCACTGTCTTAGGTAAAGCTGAAAGAATATTGTAGCAGGGAACAAACCACTGCAAGGTTGAGAAACAAATGTGCAATTCTATGGAAATTATAACTCTGGGATTCTGATTGAGGGGATAAATAGAAGCAGGAAGCAGACTGTTTCCATGCATTTCAAAGTGCTTATTTCCCTGAATTCTGTTTGGTGAACTCTCAGTGAGGTTTTTCTAAGGTTCTTTTAAAACATGCTATCAAAATTAAAATTCTACCTATCCATTCTTCCCATATTCTAGCACATTTGCCATTGATTGCTTTTTCCAGATATTGAGTTTTCTCAATTTCTGTGAAATGCTTCATCCCTGCAGGGACCACCCTTGACCTCAGGGCAGAGTGACCCACAGGGCAGAGGGAGATACTGTCATTAGTTTACCTCAGATGAAAAATGCTCATGCTGGATCCCAGACAGCTGTGGCACATGCATTCTCATGCAGGGGATCCCTTTCCTGAATTATAGCAAATACAATATAATCCCTCATTGTTTCAGCCTGTTGTACCAAGAATCCTGAAACCCTGAATTCAAACAAAAAATACTCTCTATCTGTTTTATTATTGAATATATTCAGAATGCATTTCTTGCACTGATAAGGAAAAGTCACTACAGCCCTCCCCTTCCCCCTTTTCTGACAAGAATCTCCCACCTTAGAACTGAAACCTGCACTTCTGGCTCTGTAACCCTGCCCACTTGATTTCATAACCTGCAATTCTGCTTCTGTAACCACACTTGCTTAGTTGCCTAAGGTAATGGAAAATTCCACCCACCAATTTGCTAGCCAATGAATGGGAACCTGCAGTGCCCAATAATAACTCCAGAAAACTGGGGCTGGGGACCCAGGATTTGGAAACTGAACTTTCCTCTGGGCCCGTGGGTGTAATAAAACCTGGTTCCTCCACTCCCTCCGAGTGCCATTTTTGGGTTTCCTATCATGACAACTGCAACATTTGGTTCCCTGACTGGGAAACCCAATCAAGCATGTGCATTGTGCCTCCGGCTTGGGACTGAAGGACATGGCCAATGGTGATCTCTGAACAAACAAGGTAGGTGCCTCCTGTTGTCTTGATGGGACCTCCTTCCAAGGGGGACCACTGTGGGCTGTGTCCCCACGTCCCAGTCAGACTCAAGGGAGAGAGATGGACTGAATGATATCAGAAGACTTCAGAAAGGTAAGCACCCAGGTACCAAGCCCCAGTCAGGCCTGTCTCTGGATGGAAGAGGAGACTGATCATTTCCTAAGGTCTTGCATGATGAGACTCCAGTATGGGGCAATTCCTTTTGGAGGGATTGTTTAACCTCTGAGTGATTGTGTGCATGAATGTGGACAGTAGGGGCTTGCACCTATCGTACCAGTTTGTCACCCCATGGCCTGTGCAATGGGGTCAGAGTGGGCCCCAAACTGTTTCTACAGCTGTATCTTCTGGCATAATGGTGTACCCAGGAAATAGTCCACACACCTTAGCTAAGATGAGCCTAAGTTCCTGCAAGGGACACAGACAGGAATGCATGTGATTGGCCTTGAAAGAGGCACCCCACCTTTGTCTGTCTTGTGCCACCAACACAGGGTATGAACTCATCACAGTCAAAACCCACCATCTTGAACTGCATGTTTAAGAACTTCAGGAAGGGATTTTCCAGAGATTATGGTATCCGGATGAACCCTGTCACCCTCTGAACTCTATGTGAGTTGGAGTGGCCCACTTTTAACATTGAATATTCCTTGGAAGGGACCCTAGATGTAGCCAAGGCCTGTGCAGTGTGGCTAGTAGTCACCAGAACCCCTGGCCATGCAGATCAGTTCCCCTATATTGACTCCTGGTTAGAAACAGCCCAGACTCTGCCCCCCTTGAGTTCACTTGTGCATTGGAAAGAAGGGACAGAGCAGGGTCTTAGTTGCACAAGAAGTGAAGCACCAGAAACCAGTCATTTATCAGGGATCCTCAGAAGAAGACCCACCACTGCCCCCACTGCCATATGTGCCAACCACCCCTGCACTTCCTCCTGGCTTAGGAGCACCAGCGTGTCTCCCAGAGATGCCTCCTCCTTCAGTCTCCCCTCCCAGCCTGGAGTTACAGGCAAATCATGCTGTGACAGCCCCCCCGGCACTTGCAGAACTGATGACCCCACCAGAGGGGAGGCCTGCAACCACATTGTCAAGGAGACTCCGATCGCCACAGCCAGCATTGCAGATGCCTCTCCATGAGATGCAGAGTCCACTCCAGCCTCAGGACAAGAGTAGGCCTCTACTGGTGTCCTAGACCCAGAGGATTGGGCATGAGTGGTTGCACTGGAAAATAAGCTTAACTGGGACTGTAACACTGAACAGGGATTGGCTGCACTTCAACTATATTAGGAAGTGCTCCCCTGAGGGGTACAAGAAGGGGCTAAATGACCCTTGAACATGACAAAAATAACCTCAGTTATTCCAAACCCAATGAGTCTCTGGGGGATGTCTATGAACAGCTTTGTGAGGCCTTCAGGATCTACACTCCCTTTGACCCAAAAGCTCCAGAAAACCAGAAGATGATGAATGCTGTTTTCATGTCATAAGTGGCATCAGACCTCAAAAAAAGAAAAAAACTTCAAAAGTTGGAAGGATTCGTGGGTAAGAACATCTCTCAACTGTGAGAGGTCTTCAACAAAGTGTTCGTCAATTGGGTGGAAGTCACCGAGCAGTAGGCACCAGGAGGATGCCGCTGGCCAGAGACCAATGTGCTTACTGCAAAGAGAGTGGGCACCGGAAAAAATGAGTGCCCCCAGAAGTCTCAGACACCAAGAGGAAGCACCGCTAAAGGAAAATATCGACCAGAGCCCCAAGACCACCTGATCGGGCTGGCAGGACTCAACCCTGAATAGGGGCAACTGGAGACCAGTCAAACCGATGGCCCTTTTGCCAGTAAGGACCTGCCAGCTTGGCAGCCATGAGGTAACTCATGAGTTTCGGTACCTGCCTGAGTGCCTGGTTCCCCTGCTTGGCAGAGAACTCCTAAACAAACTTGGGCCCCAGATTACCTTCAAACCTGAAGGCTCAGCAAGCTTAAGCCTCAGAACCAGTCTCACTCTCCTCGTCACCATGCCCCAAAGTGAAGAATGGAAACTTTACATGGAAGAAAGTTGCTGGAAAGGAACCCAAACCCTCCTCCAACTTTTAACATGGACTGGGTGGAGAAAGGCTCATCTGTAAACAGTGGGTCAAATACCTAAGGTTCAACATCTCATGAGGGCTCTGGATGCTAGGACCCAAGTGGAAAAGGGTGTTCTGCTCCATCCCCACACCCACCATGAAAAGACAGCTCATTCACGGTAGCACTCATATTATGCACCTTGTCAGCAGCACCGGTGACATGTAACATGGCCACCAGGGCTGATACAAGAACAGCTTAAGCTATTGTTAGCCTTCTTCAAGGAAGTGAAGAGAGTTCATGCCAAAAGCATCCCCTTCACGCCAAAAGCATTTCTGCCACCCACCCTAGCAACAGCAGCCACCAATCCCAAACTGCTGATCAAAAATGCTGGTTAAGGGTCGGAGACTGTCTAAAGGACTACTACCAAACCTTTGGTCCTGAAAAGGTCCCTGTCATCTCTTTTACATACTGGAACCTTATTAATGAAATTCTAAAAGTCCATTCTTCTGCCCCTGATATTCAAAAACTTTGTAGAGAAGGAGAAGAAGCTCTTAAAGAGCACTCCTGTTCCTACCCCCCTTCTGAATGCAACTCTGTAGTTATTGATATGCCTGAAGTTTCCGATAAACCTCTTATCAACATATCCAGAGAACTTTTAAATAAGGAGCTCAGTGAAGATAGACCAGACACCTCTATCAGTCAGAGGCCAGGCACCCCTGTCAGTCAGGTTGGCGCATTGCCCTATCAGCATAAAAAGGACCTAACTGATAACAGATCAAGCACCCTTATCAACCTTCCTCCATTCTGGCCACCGCCCTATGCCCCTGTTTTATCGCAACCATCATGCCCTCAAGCTTATCCTGTCAACGCCTTACCCCAGTTCCAAGCTTTAAAAGAAGCAGCAGAAAACCTCCGGCTACACGCCGATAATTTCAAATAGGCCTTTCAGCAGGAGTGTCTGCGAGAAGTTAACAGGCTTGCTGACCTCTGCTCAGCAACTCAAAGTATTGCAGCCCTTGCGCTCCCAGAAAATCCACCCCCAACATGCCCTCACTGTACCTATGCTTTTCCAGTTACACATAGTCAAATTCGGCCATCTTCTACTGATTCTCAAAATGGTGCCGCCGACTCCCAAAATGGTGGAGGCGCCGACTCCCAAAATGGCGACTCCAGCAGTGAAAGCGAGGAAGAGAATAAGACCGAGGCTGGTGACTCTAGTGAGGATGAGCTAGGAGACAATCCCACCCCTAAAGCAAAATATAAAAAATTAAGTCTAAAATATTTAGAAAAACTAAAAAAGGCAGTAAATGATTATGGTGCTACTGCACCTTTCACGATCACCTTGCTAGAAAGCCTTAGTGAAAAAGAACTCATTCCTAACGATTGCTCACACCTAGCCAGAGCAGCCCTGTCCGGCGGCGATTTTTTATTATGGAAATCAGACTACGAAGAGCATTGCAAAAAATATGTCACGCGCAATGCTCGAAAAACCGCTTCCAAAAAATGGACGCTGAATAAATTTTTAGGTCAAAGCCCCTACCATCAGAATATTAAACAAGCACAGTTCCCCCCGGGTCTCCTTGCGCAAGTACAAACGGCCACGCTCAGGGCTTGGAAAAAGCTTCCGCAAAAAGGCGCCACCACTTCCTCTCTTGCTAAACTTAGAGAGGGACCCGATGAACCGTATAGTGAATTCCTCAGCCGCTTACAAAGCACGGCTGAACGTCTGTTTGGGGCTAGTGAAAACGAAAGTGACTTTATTAAACACTTGGCCTATGAAAATGCTAATGCCGCCTGCCAAGCTGCTATCCGCCCTTTCCGCAATACCGATCTTAATAACTATATAAAGCTCTGCTCTAGCATCGGGTCCACTCAAACTCTAGGAATAGCTATCGGTGCCGCCCTTCAAAATTTAACAGTGAAACCAAATTCTCCTACGTGTTATAATTGTAAACAACCTGGTCATTTAAAAAAAAATTGTCCTGTGCCACGAACTAAACCTCCCTTATCCACTGTCAATAAACCACGTTTGCCCCCGTCATCTATTTGCCCTCGCTGTAAGAAAGGATTCCATTGGGCAGCTGAGTGCAATTCACGGTTGGATATAAACGGCCAATTCCTAAAGCCTAAGCCCCAGGGAAACTCCCAATGGGGCCGGCCCCAGGCCTCACCCCAGACAAACCCAGGGGCGATTCGGTTTGTCCAGCCATCCCCAACCACAGTACCTGCGCTCCCGGCCATAAACCATGTTGCCGCATCTCAGACCTATGGAGGGCAACAGCAGGGAGTGCAGGATAGGACCTCTGTGCCGCCTCCGACTCAATATTAACCCCAAAAAAACAGTCCTCTCCCCATACCAACGGGAGTTTATCGACCACTGCCCCCAAATACCTTCGGCTTCATTTTAGGAAGGGCTAGTGCCACCCTACGTGGAGTCCAAATTGTTCCAGGAACACTAGACAATGATTTCAAGGGGGATATACAAATAATTGCAGCCACCTCAAACAATCTTATCTCTATTCCTCAGGGCTCTCGAGTAGCACAGCTTGTAATACTCCCCCTCCAACATATCAACTCAAATTTTAAAAGCCTCCAGCGGCCCGCAAAAGGACCTGGGTATTCTGATGCTTTTTGGGCACAACTGATATCCCATAATCGACCCACCTTAAAACTTAAACTAAATTGGTAAACTTTTTGAGGGGATCATAGATACAGGAGCCCATGCCACGATTATATCCTCAAACCACTGGCCTAAATCCTGGCCCCTCACAGCCGCTGACATGCACATAAGTGGAATAGGTGGGCCCGCAGATCCTCTACAAAGCTCACAAACCCTAAGGTGGGAAGATGAGGAAGGGAACACTGGCACGATTGTGCCATATGTTATCCCCCATCTCCCCGTCAATCTCTGGGGTAGAGATCTCCTAGCTCAAATGCAAGTCTTTATGTGCAGTCCCAACGATACAGTTGCTGCTCAGATGCTCAAAATGAATTTTCTCCCTGGCAAAGGCCTAGGAAAAACTAATCAATGAATAAAGCAACCCATCTGCGTAACCCCTAACATAGACAAGATGGGACTTGGGCTCTCTCAAAATTTAACCTGATGGCCATTGACATCCCTGTACCCCATGCTGAAAAAATCACTTAGAAATCCATAGAGCCAGTGTGGGTTGATCAATGGCCTCTAACTCATGAAAAAACATTAGCGGCTATCAAGTTAGTACAGGAACAACTTAGTGCCGGACATGTGGAACCTACTCAGTCCCCTTGGAATACTCCTATTTTTGTTATAAAAAAGAAAACAGGGAAATGGAGACTGTTACAAGACTTGCATGCCATAAATAAAGCCATGGTACCCATGGGGGCACTACAACCCAGTCTCCCTTCGCCAGTTGCCATCCCTACTGGTTTTCACAAAATAGTTATAGATCTAAAAGATTGCTTTTTCTCTATACCCCTTCACCCCGAAGACAGACCATATTTTGCCTTTAGTGTCCCCCAGATTAATTTTCAAGGGCCTATGCCTCGGTTTCAATGGAAAGTCCTACCACAAGGTATGGCCAACAGTCCAACCCTATTCCTTATATTATCTTTTGCACCCTGGGCCATAAAAAGAATCATACAGCTAGTTAAAGATCAGATTAATTCTGCCTTAAGCAGGCCCATTCAAGTACATTATCACCGACTTCACCTCGCTGACCAAGGTATAGATCCAGCAAACCTGAGTGCTACTTACCCAGAAGGTATGTAAACCCCCTCCTACGGGAACAGCATGCTGCTCAAAAACATGCTCCTCACTTATGCTATGGTTGGTACCACTGGGTGCAAGGCAAAGCACTGCAAAGGAGGGCCCAAACAATAAAAGGCCATTTTTGAGCTCCTTGAGAAATATGCCTCTTCAGGCGCTGGACTGGTTAGCCAATAATGGGCAACTTGACCCCCCCTCTTTTTCTGCGGCAAAGCCGCTGGGTCAACCTAAGACAGGGGCCTGGCCAATTGTTGCCATGGGGCCCCAGCCAATTGCTGCCATGGCTTCCAATGACGGGTAAGATCCAGCAGCCGTTCAGCATGGTCCTGACCTAAGACAGGCACAGTCCCCCCAAAATCAGTCGAGGCCTCTATTTCCCCCAGCAGGTTAATGCCAAAAGGATGCCCATTCAGCATCCTTCCTCCATCCTTTTGAAATACAAAGGGAGGAGATGTTGGGGATCTTCACGGTAGCACTCATATTATGCACCTTGTCAGCAGCACCGGTGACATGTAACATGGCCACCAGGGCTGACACAAGAACAGCTTAAGCTATTGTCAGCCTTCTTCAAGGAAGTGAAGAGAGTTCATGCCAAAAGCATCCCCTTCGCGCCAAAAGCATTTCTGCCACCCACCCTAGCAACAGCAGCCACCAATCCCAAACTGCCACCCGTCCTTAGGTCCACCAATCCTCACCCTCTTCCTTTAGAGTATATATACCCTGCCCCTTCAATAAACTTTTGCAGCTTGATCAGAATCCTGTCTTGCTGTCATTCTTCGCGTCTCTTGTCCCATACCATTCTTTTCTTCACAGGTCCTGAGCCCCAGTTGATTGTCCCGTGGGACGGGACAGGTCAAATACCTAAGGTTCAACATCTCACGAGGGCTCTGGATGCTAGGACCCAAGTGGAAAAGGGTGATCTGCTCCATCCCCACACCCACCATGAAAAGACAGCTCCATTTCTCAGAGCGACAGGGTTCTGCCGCATCTGGATCCCTGGGTTTGCAGCAATGGCCAGACCCTTTTACAAAACTCTGGCGGGTCCAGAAAGGGAATCTCTTGCCTGAGGAGAAGTCCAACAGGGTTTTTTTCAAAACATCGAGAAACAACTCAGCCAAGCCCCAATCTTGGGGCTTCCAAATGTGACTTGAGACTTCAACCTGTTTGTACATGAAAAAAAAAAAAAATCAAAATAGCACAGGCCTCAAAGTTCAGAGAAAATTGAGCACATGAATCAAACCCTCAAAGCCACCCTACCAAAGTTCTGCCAGGAAACTAGTCCCCCCCTAGGTAGATTTACTCCCTTTGGACCTTCTCCAAGTTAGGTGTACCCCAGGACCCACAGACTACTCTCCCTTTGAAATTCTGTTTGGGCAGCCACCTCAAACTATGTGGGTGTTCAGAGGAAGCTTCAGGCTTCCAGGGGAGGCCAACCTGGATTCCATTCTCCAGCAACTTGGAGGAACTCTAGCTGAAATACATGAAAATGTCCTGGCCCAAAACCTCATCCCCTTGGGACACCCGGTGCACACTCATCAGCCAAGGGACCAGGTCTGGGTCAAAGACTGGAGGAAAAAACCCTCCAGTCTTCCCAGAAATTTGGAAGGCTAAGGGCCCACAATTAGCCAAAAACACCTTAAAAAAGAATAAAGTTGAAGCACTCTCACTTCCAGGCATTAAAGCATATTATGTAGCTACAGTGATAAAACAGAAAGGTACTTCAAAAAAAATAGACTGACCAGTAGAAACTAATTGAGGGTTTGAAAATAAACCCTCATGTCTATGGTCAAGTGAGTTTTGACAAGGCTGTCAAACCCACTCACCTGGGTCAGAACACCTATTCAGCAAGCGGTGCTGGGAAAACTGGATATCCATATCTAAAAGAAAGAAAGAAGACCCTTATCTCACTTCTTATATAAAAATCAATTCCAGTTAGGCCAAGGACATAATTATAAATCCAGAATGCTAAAACTCCTAAAAGAAAACATAGAGGATCATCTTCAAGATCTTGTTTTGGTTGTGGTTTCCTCAACCTTACACCCCAAAGTTTGGGAAAAAAAGACAAAAATAGATAAATGGGACTGCCACAAATAAAACACTTTCATTCTTCAACAGACTTTGTCAAAAAAGTAAAAATGTGGCCTATTCAATGGGAAAATTTTCTGGATACCATATATCTGATAACAGATTGATCTCCATGTTATAGAAAGTGATCATACAATGACAAAATGACAAGCAAGCTAATAAAAAATTTGGCAAATAATTGAATAGATATTTTTCTGAAGTGGTCATGGAAAGGTGTTCAACATCACTAGCTATTAGGGATATGAAGATCAAAACTACCATGAGATATCATCTCACAACATACAGAATGGCCATTAATAAAAGGACAGGTTACTACAAGTGTTGGAGGGGATGTGGCAAAATAGGAACCCTCCTTCACTCTAGGTGGGAGTGAAAAATCTTGCAACCTCTGTGGAAAATGATCTGGCAGTTCCTTAGAAATCTAAACATCAAACTGTCATATAATCCATCCATCATGTTACTAGGAATATATTCAGAAGAACTGAAAGGAAAGACATGAATAGAAAAAAAAATAAACATAATTAACCTTAAACATTTTTAAAGAATTGAAGAGAGAGAAAAAAGCTTGGGAAAAAGTTACATGCAAATAATAGATTTGGGAAATTATTTACAATATAGATGACAAAGTATTCCTAAATACTTTTTTTTTAATGGCAAGAGATCTACAAAAATTGGGCACTTGAAAAATGAGGGATGAATTCAAGCAAGCCATTCATAGACAATCAAAAGGACTGATAAACATAAACAATGTTAAAAACCATGATAAATAGAAAGAGGTGAAAGTACCCATTAAAGTGTTCAAATTTAAGAACCAAAATGTCTATTGTAGGCTGGGTTGTGTGGGAAAGGATGTCATTTACATAGTTGATAAAGAACATTACTAAAGCATTTCATGGAAAGCAGCTTTGCATTAGCTCTAAAATTTTAAAATATTTTTGCACTGGAAATCTCACCATGAGAAATTATCTCAATGAAATAAATGTTCTATAGAGAATGATGCTTACTGCTGCATTGTCAATAATGATACAAAAGAAAAATAAAATCATTACCCATTGATGAAGGAATATAGAATAATTTTTGGTAGAGTCACATTATATATATTAGGCAGTCATTAAAATGAAAGAGCAGTAGCAGCTGAGAAAAAGAATGCCCATTCAAGGATCATATATGCAGGATAGCAAGATGCAAAGTAGCATATATAAAACAATAAAAAATAACTGAATATTTTTCAATACATGTATATGTATATTTGTGTGCATAATGGAGTATATATGTATATTGGTATAACTGGGTATGGTTATTTAGCCATGAATAGTAAAACAGGCTATTTACAAGATAGTTAATATGAATTACCTTGTGTTCACTTATGGGACAAGTACAGGGAGTGGAGGCTTGGAACATGCAGAAAAGATGAAGAAGATGACAGGATAGGAAGCCCCAGGAACCAGTCACCCCACCAAAACAACTATTGAACTGGCAGGAATTGTCAGAATCAACTATTTGAAATTCTGGCGACTAGTGGGACACTGTGTAGCATCCAGAGATGAATATGAGGAAGAGGCTTTTAAGTTGAGATGAATGCCAGTGAGTTTCATCCTCCCTACTGTGGTTACAGTCCCCCTTCCCTTAGTCTGTGGCAGGCAGCAGTAGGGAAAAATTGTGATAAAGCCACATGTCATACTTGATATTTTGTAGTCATTGGAATGAAAGAGTTATAGTGTTTTTTTAGTAACAGACAGCTCCATGAAGTATTATCTAAGGAGGAAAGCACAATGCAGGATAGTATTTACAAAATGCACACATTTTTATTAAACAATAACAAATACATTAATATATTGCAAACATGTTAATGCATTTATGGATGCATAAAAGAGTAGATGTGGAAATCTGAATAACTGAATGTGATTCTTTAGGCACAAATAAGACAGACCAGTTAACCAGATTTATCAATTATCTTGATTTACTTGTAAGATAGATATGAGAGTTAGAACATGCAGAAAAGATGGTAATTTAAGAAAAAAGCATAGATGATGTGCTCACCTGTAGAATGTGGTTTAGCATGTGCAGTGTGTACTCTAATGGTTCCCATTAAATAATCAATGTGTTAATATGAATTAAAAATTGGCATAATCAAAAAGGTAGTGTTAGTGCCATATCTATTGATTTACAGGGAACCATGACAGATTAAGTGGAAAAGGGGGAATAACAATGGGGAAAATATGACCTATTTTCCACAAAAGCAAATGTACATTTCCTGTACATTTATAAATTTCTCCTGGAAAAGAAGAAAGTATGAAAGGATACAGATGTGTCATTAACATTTGGTACCTTGATGGAAAAGTTAAAATTGATAAAGGTGATGATTCTGCTGCTTTCTTTATACAAACTTATAATGCTCATTATAAGAGTGTAAGAACTTTGGAAGTTAAAAAATTTATATATATAAACATGTTTATATACATTTTGTTGTATGTTTTCCAAATAGGCAAAAAATTATCTTGCATATGCTGTTCAAAGGTTTTAATTATTAATAAGAAGAGCATGTCCACAGACTGTAAAAAACCAGACCCAGCAGATCCCTTGCTTCCTATTTGGAGACAATGACCTCTTCTGGTCTCTAGACCTGGAATTGACCAAAAAGAATTTTGTGAGAGTTATTGTAGTTATTCTTGAAGATTCTATTGAGAGTGCTTGTCTAGAGATAAAGAAGTAGCTGGACATGATCAGCAATTCACTAGGCAAACATGGGCCCCTATAAGATTCACTATTTCTCATGCTGCTATCAACTTTTTCATTAATGTGCTGTAGTTGGAAACACATTTGTGTACTTTCAGCTTTTTCATCAGAATGAACATAGAAGATGTTAACTGAGAAGATGCTGCTTTCAAGGAAAAAGTAGATTTTGTTCCAAAGGTCATCAGGGAGTTGGAAGTCATGAGCCAGCCTCTGCCCAACCTCTGCACAACTTCTCCTGCAGTACATCTGTGCTTCATAGGATTTCCTTTTCCATGAGTGTAGTGTGGATATTGTCCTTCTTCTTCAGAACCAATTGCTAAATGAAGCCATCAGTATCTCTCTGAAAAATAAAAACAGGACAAACTGGTGATGAATATGTTAGTCTCCTGGGCCAAGACCACCTTACAAGTGTTTCTAAGGCTTCCCCTCACCACTCTGTGTTTCATCTCTTGTGGAGAAGGACAGGCCCCTGACATTTCTAGAACATCCCAAGCCATGGGAAATGATGCTTTGGGTATGACTTAGGCTCTTCTCCCCATTATAGAATCTGGGCCTGAATCTTCTGGTCCTATCCTCAACTCTGGTTATCTAGGTTGTTGCTGTTTTGTCCAGGTTTAGATCACTCTCTCTTTTTTGATTTTACTCTAGTTGGGCTTTTTTCCAGGTAATGATCTCAGGACAGGTCAGGTTATAGAAGACAAAAATTAAAAGCCAAGAAAGATCAGAGATATTTGTAAAACTACAATGAAATATGTTTAAAGGGAATAAAAATTCCCCAGTATTTGAGGAAATATTTGCAGCAGTTATCCATGAACTACTGGTTCTACTCTTATCTAGAAAAGTATAACACTCAGTGGAATTTTTTTTTTACACCAACTGCCACTCCCATGCAACCAAAAGTAAACAATACATCATAAACCAAAATTCATTTTCTCTATGAGGCAACTACTGAGATGTCATGAGCTCACTTTATTTCATAATAAGCTCCTGTCCTTTTGCAATGCCCTCATTCTTTTCATGCCTATGTGTTGGTCCGTTGCTCACAAGTAAGCAGGTTTCCCTATGGCCTGGCACTGATCCTGTTCCTTCTAGTTCCTTCAACTATAAATTTAAGTTACATGCTCCTTCAGAAATATACTTGCCATGGACCTGTGCCAGCTTCAACCTCCCATGGCCCAAGAATACCCCATTTCTCCTTCCTGACTTACGATGTTGCTCATTTTCTGGATCTGGTAAAACTCAAATTCGAGATAAGGTTTCTATATTACCTGGCTTGAGTGAGCCTGAGTCTGCAATGATGCCAGCTGTTCTGAGGCTGCTTCAGTACAGTTCCTTGTAGGGCTGGTGCTCCCTTGAGGTTAGGGTGGGGTGGCAGGCATTGTAGAAGATGCAGTGGACATTCTTAAAGAGCAGATTGATTGAAGCAGCCTGAAGGGAGATTTTCAGAAAGAGGCTCCCACTTCCCAGCCTTCACACCCTGCTCTTTCAAAGTCAAGATGTCTTCTGGCAGTGGGTCTTCAAGTGCTTCCACTATTGCCTATGAGGATGTGTTGCTCTCCATTTTTCTGCCAGGTTTCCTGCCTCTGTAGTCTCATCAGCTCTTGTTGTAATCTGATCAACTCTTTTTTCTCCATTTTCAACTTCTCCTGTAAACAGTGACAGATTTCCTCATTTTATTTTATTTCCCTTTCTATGTTGGCGTTCAGGCATGGTTGGGCCAGCTGGTGGCATCTTCTATAATGGTGCTTTTCTGAGCTGGGACACTGCCTCTCCAACATCTCCTCATAGAAGACTCAGCATCTCCCTCTTCATCTACACAAAGCAGTTAGATCTCAGAACTCATAATAAAATAACTTTTTACACCTGTTCTAGAATCCCCTCAGATACAGTAGAATTACTCTGTTGCTCACTAATTTTTCCTTCATTTATTCCTTCATATAACACAATTTGATCTTGTCTATTAATTGACAAGAAAAACTTTCTCAGTGAGTCTCAGTGAGCCTTATCCTTTAACTCCACATCCTACATCTTTTCTCTTGTCCAGAATAAATCAGGTCCAAGAAAAATCAAGTTTATTTCTTCCAGAATCAACACCTTTTTAGCCATATGTGGACTTCATCCAGCTTCACTTAGGATGCCAGATCTGTCTTCATCCAATGGAGATAGAAGAGCCAGAGGGTTTTACATCTTGTCAGGTAGGGCCTACTGTCCCTAACCAGCAAGAAGTAATTACAGAAGAATGTCCATGTCCTTTCAGCACCCCTTTAAGAATAGAGGTGTAATCTCTCTGAGGGAGGAATGATGTAGGTTAGTAAAATAGGGAATCAATAGACTGGTCTGGACCTGGCAGGAAGTCCATGTGGATATCAGTACCAAGGTGGCTGCTGGAAAACCCTCATAAGATTTCTGCCATCTGGAATGAGATCCTTCAGAAGCTATGAGAAGCCCTGAATATTCTCCAGGGACCTAATCATTGGACCCTTCCAAGGGATTGATGGTTGGGGTAATTAATCAAACAGTAAGCAGCTGGAACTCCTCCCATGCCATTAGCAAAGGGGTGGAATATTTAATGGTTTAAAAACAAAGCAAAAAGGCCAAACCCCACACCTCCTTGCCATCTGCACCCTGCTCTCACTGTACCCACCCTGCATGGATAAACACACAAGTAAAACCAGGGAATTTATAATCTATAATGGGAAATTTTAGTGTGTAAATTGGTCCTCTTTATCACTCTTCATACCTTTCCACTCTACCTGGGACCTATGATCTG
Source organism: Cabassous unicinctus (assembly GCA_029593785.1). NCBI lineage: Eukaryota > Metazoa > Chordata > Mammalia > Cingulata > Chlamyphoridae > Cabassous > Cabassous unicinctus. Next base: position 22,767 of record JAQZBX010010059.1, read on the forward strand.
TTATTTTCTCCCATTTCTCTTCCCTCCCTACCTTAATAAATTATTGGCCTAATCAATATGCTGTGTTCTTGAAATTCATTTCTGCAGCATAGTCAAGAACCTTGACAAAATCTGGTAACAAGAGGAACCATTAGTGCAGCAAATAACTTTTGTTCTTAAATCTCCACCTGTTGGGACCCTGTGCTACACAACAAAAGATAAGTGATACATGTTTTAACTTGGATATGTTTAACTCCAAACTGAAGGACTTTCTCCAAGTCTTTTAATTGTCTTTAGTGTCTAGCATTAAAAAAATCCCTTCCCCATCACTCTGATCAAGATGACTGAATGAGGTGCTTATGGGCCACATACTTCTGCAGATGCTTTGAACAACCAGCAAGAATTGACAGAAATATCTTCATCAAGGGTCCAGAAAACATTTAACAAATTGCTGTTGTAGGACACACATTGAATCATTAAAAAGTAAATTTAAAAGCAGTATAATCTCATGGTGTCCTAACTGAGCCCTCTCTATCCAGCACCAGCTTGATGGGGTGCCTGCCTACACTCCTATTGTAGTTCCCTGGTCTGGTTCTGAAGGGAGCACAGCAAAACTAGCACACATACTGAGAGCAGGGATGTCTGGTCCATTCTCTCTTATGGTAGTTTGAGGGACTGATAAAGGACACTCTCAGGCTCACCATCCAAGAAAATGCCATCTGTTTAAAGACAGTTCATCAGAATGCTAAGGTTCATCAATCAAGACTTGATTGTCTAGTTCAAGGGAATATTGGCTGTAGGACATACAGTACAGTATCAAGGACAATGAGGAGACTGTTTCCTTGGGAAGAGGTGACATTTGAATTCATGTAAGTGGAAGAATTCCTAGGTGAAAACATTCATGCTCATGACAAGCTTTAGGGACACTCTGCTCCTCTTCTTTGCCATCAAGCTGTACTCTAATTTCATGAATAAGCTCTGCATTAGAGTCCTTCCATAGGACAATATGTAAAGACTGGAAAAGTTGTTTTCTTTTTTAATTTTAGCTCCTAGAATTTATAGAAATTTTCATGATATCATTAGCTGAATACAAGTTTATAGAACAGATGCCTCAGAGTCTAAATTTCAGTGATATCACATTAAAATATTCAAAGTCGAGGTTTCATAAGAAAAATACAAAGAATACAAGAATCAGGAAGCAATAGCTCAGGCAAAGGAGAAAAGGAAAGCAATAGAAAGCATCCATGAAGAGTAATCTACCTGGAATATAGAAGACAAAGACTTATTTTTAAATGGTCCTAAACAAGCTCAAAGAGCTAAATGAAAATATGGATTAAAAGTAAAGGGAAAAAAAGAAACTCTTTGGGAAACAAAAATGACTTTGCTTAATGCTTGAAACTTAATTGGGTAAATATATGAATAATTCACTCTCACTTTCACATGAGTATTTCTTGTCTCATACTAAAAATCAAAGTTGATGACCTCCAGGGAGGAGAACCCCTAGCACAAATGAATTACTATCAAGCACCAACTAGCAATGCAACTGGAAAATGATCTTGACCAAAAGGGGAAAAGGTAATGACAAATGAGTTTATAAGGCTAAAAGACTTCAAAGTGAGTCAGAAGGTGATTCCAGAGGTTACTCTTATGCACATCTCAGTAGGCTCTCATTGACTCCTAAAGTAAATATTGCCTCAAATATTGGGGCTCCTGTGGGCTCTGGAGACATCCAGATGCTATAGGCAGGGAAGATAGCTCAGGAGTTTTGTGCCCTGCCAATGGGCCCTTCTTTTGAATTTATGGTCCCCATTGTAACAGAGTTGGACTCAGTTGTGCTTTCCCTACACATGGCTCTTCTGCCCCTTTTATTTGAACCTACAGTTATGCTAGATTTGATAGGTATATGTCCAAGAGACTTAAATATTTAGGCTGTCCATGTGCCCACTGTGCCTTGAATCTCAACAGAGTTGCAAAACCTACTCTCCAGTTCATTGGACTCACCCAAGACTACTAACAAGATGATAGTGGACAATGACCATCCCAAGGGACAGAGAGAGTCTACAACAGCAAGCATGATAGTCCCAGGCATCTTCCCCATGGGATATAAGACCCCTCTCAATTATAGGTGGAGTGGGCATCACCATTGCAGAATCCTCAGAATTGGGGAATGAATGATGGACTAGAGTAGACTTGCTGTTATTCTACTATACACTTATTGTGATTCTAGCAATGGAAGAATGTTTATCATTGATGTGGAAGCAGTGGCCACTGGAGGTTGTGAGGGGAAGAAGAGGGAAAAGTAGGTGTAATATTGGGGTATTTCCAGACTTGGGAATTGCCCTGAATGACACTGCAATGACAGATACAAGCCCTTATATATCATGCCATAACTTACAATAATGTGCTGGAGAGAGTGTAAACTACAATGTAAACTATAATCCATGTTTAGTGGCAATGCTCTAATATCTGTTTATTTATTGTAAATAAGTGTACCACCAAAATGAAGGATGTTGTTGATGTGAGAAAATGTGGGAAGGGTAGGGAGTGGGGCATATGGGAATTCCCTATATTTTTATGTAACATTTTTGTAATCAAAGTATCTTTAAAAAAATAAAAATATAAATTCAAAAATAAAAAAAATAAAAAAAGAAAGAAAGAAAAAGTAAAGGAAAGAGAGCCAATGTGGCTCAGTGGTTGAGCACCAGCTTCCCAGAAACAAAGGCCCAGATTCAATCCCAATCCCAGCTCCTTACAAAAGAAAAAAGTAGAGGAAATCAGGGGAACAATGTATTAACACAAGGGAAATATCAATAGAGAGACTGGAATTATGAAAATGAAACAAACAGAGCTGAAGTCCCTATTAACATGAATTAAAAATCCCCTAGAGGGATTCAATAGCATATTGGAGTCAGCAGACAAAAGGAAAAATGAACGTTAAGACAATAGAACCCATCTAGTCTGATGAGCAGGAAGAAGAAACAATGATAAAGTATCAGAACATGAGGAACCTCTGAGACAATATTAATTGTACCCATATACTCCTTGTGGGAGTCCCAGTTGGATGAGAAAGAGAGAAAAGGGCAGGAAGAATATTCATGAAATAATGGCTGAAAATTTCCCAAATTTAACTAAATCATGAATATAAACCTCCTAGTTGTTCAATGAATTCCAAGCAAGGTAAATCCCAAATATTCCCAAACCATAGCATATTATAAAGAAAATGTTGACTGCAAAATATGGAAAGAATTCTGAAAGGTACAAGACAGAAGCAATATGTCACCTGCAAAGAAGCCTCAATAAGATTAAATACAGATTTCTCATAGGAAACCATGGAAGCAAAAAGGCAGTGGGATGATATATATTTAACATGCTGAGAGCAAAATATTGCCCATCAAGTATTCCACACCCAGAAAAACTGTCTTTCCAAAATGAGGGTGAGATTAAAGACATACTGTGATAAAGAATACCTGAAGGAGATTGTCAACTCTAAATCAGCCCTAGAAGAGACTGCAGATTATAAAGGATTGAAAGGTAAGGGCAATTAACAATAGATTAATAGGTCAAAGGCATGTGAGGAAATAAAGATCTCCAATCAGGATGATGACAAGGGTTAATGTAAATGGCTGTAATAATTAATTGCGGGTTTGTAACACCACTTTTACTTCCAGTAAGATATAAAGGACAAATTCATAAAATTTAATGATAATTCTGTGGTATTGGACCCATAATATATAAACATGTAATTTATCACAAGAAATACCTAAAATTGGAGGGAAGAGGTGGATGTATAATACTGAAGTTAAGCTGGTATGTAAGCAAACAATATTATTACATATTTAGAATATTAACTTTAAATCTCATAACTACAAAGAAAATATCAGAGATATACAGGTACAAAGAGACACAAATTAGAATACAGATTGTCAGGGGTGTGAAGTGAGATGCTACAAAGGTGCATTGTGGGAACATAAGCTCAGGGCACAATAGAAACTTTCTGTAAATGATACCTTTATTGAACAGAATAAGCCCAGAAAAAGTAAATTCTCTTGTCACTCACATAGCACAAAGAATACAAAAGAGCAGGGGAAGTATTCTGATCACACCTGGTCTCCCAGTGTTGCTGACAACTTCTCTGGGTTGTTTTGATAGATAGCTGCTAAGCATGTCCCATTTCACTCCAGAGAAGAGAGCCCAATCCATACTGTTGGAGAGTGGTTTTTATCCATCTCAGGTTAAGGGGGACCTGCTATTGAGAATTCCTTTCCTCACAGGCATTTGGGGCTGCTAGTTCCTGGTTTCTGGGTTTAAGATCTGGTAAGGCCTTTACATTAGACTTAACTTCTTCCCCAGTTGTGGAATGGCACACAATAGAAAAAGTTGTGGAGGCAGTGGAAAGCTGGGGTATGGTCATTTATAATGTGTTTGTGGCTTTTGCAGAGAAAGTGGTGGGGCTATGTGAATTCCAGGCAATGACCCCTAAATGATGTCTGTGATTTTTCTAGAAAGGGGTAGGGGGCAGGGGGATAGGGATGTAATACCCTATAGGTATAGGGTATCTATTTGGGATGAAAGCAACTTTATAGTAATGGAAGTGGGTGACAATACCCCAATATTGGAATATGATTAATCCCACTGAATGATATGGTTGGGAGTGGTTGTGATGGGAAAGTTTACATTGTTTGTATTCCCCCAATTGAAAAAGTAGAAAGAGCCACTGAAGAATCAATGACAACTAAATGCAATGCATGATCATAGAAGAGATCTAACAAGGAAGGAGAAAAGTTTCAAAAAGTTATTATTGAAGCTTAGGGGAACAATTGAATATTGACCACAATATTTACATATTGTTAAATTTCATGAACATGACAACTACACTTAAGGTAATTTCATAAGTGAATATCCTTGCCTTTAGGAAATATACAAGCTAGTAGTAAGTGTTCAAAGAACATGATGTATACAACTTATACTGAAATATTCACAAATTGAAAGATAAGATAAGCAGGCAGACAGACAAAGAGATAGATGGACTGATAGATGGATAGATAGAAAGATATGGAATTTGTGGCAAAATGGTAAACTTGGTAGATTTGAATATCTGGGAGGAATAGGGTTATGTTGGAGTTCTCTCTGTGTGTTTTGTGTTATTTTTGTGACTTCTCCATAAGTTCCAAAGTGTTTCAAAATAGAGCTGTTACAAAAATAGAGTGACATAGCCATAACAATTTTTTGGTAAATCTTTGTTGACTAAATGGATGCATTAAAAATGATAAATTTTTATGTGTGAATCTGTGCATGAAATTATGTGCACAAAGAAAGGATTTATGATATTTCTTTCAATAAATTAAACTGTAAATGAGAGGTCCTTACTTACAATATGTGGAAAACTTAACCTTATTTCTCTTTATGCTACCCTCCCAAACTCAAAGATCAGCAATGATTCATGGGATTTAATGAAAATCATAGACAATTGGATAAAGTCTAAAATTACAGACTGGACTACTAGACAATGGAAGTGTTTATTTGGGTTTGTAGAATTGAAGTTAAAGGAGCACAGTTTCAGGTAGCAACCCAAATTGTGTCTGTTCTTGGAAATTTCAGGAAAGGGTTTTTAAAGAGAAAGATGGAGACTGCATAAGTGTTTTGTAAAGAATTGTAGTTGGTGTTTATTTGGGTCTTTCCAAACGTCCATCAAGTTAAAGAATTCACTCATTTATCTTGTAGCTGTTTCATGACATCAGATATCCTCAGAAGCATTGTTGCCTTTGATTTTGTATACCTTTGCAGTTTGTTATAACTGACTGAGAAACACAAAGAGTAATATTATTATTATATTCATATTCATATTATTACATTCATATTCATGTTATTATATTCATATTCATATTATTTTATGAATAATTGATTGTTTAATGAAAAATCAAAAGAATTCCTTGTATTTAAAAGATAAAATATCAAACATCAGCAATATTTTAAACAAAGTCCATAATCATATTTTATCAATGCATTCAGTCCTATGTTATTAACCCTTGTTCTGCTCAATCTTGTGATAGCAATTTTCATGAAATTTTTAGCTTCCCATCAGATTTTTGGCAATGTTGAGTCAGTCCCATGGGATAGTGTTAAAGTTCTTTAAAACAATGTAAGCTGCTGGCCCACACCTTTCTACAAGTGTCTGAGACATTATATTTTTGAATGTGAAGCACTTCAGTGTGTAGTTGATTTCAGTGTTTTCAGGAAACATTAGAAAAAAAGAAAAAAATTATATGTGCAGTAAAAGAGACTAAAAACACAAAAGATAAAGATGGTTATGGTTAATTTATTATTGTTTTATAAATGGGAAAGATCTAATGAGAGTTTATTATGAAATAAAGTATGTTTGTGACATTTACATTTTTAGAGTTACTCAAATTATACCTGGTAACATTATGCTGTTGTTTACTATAAGGTTGATTATTAACAGGATATTTTATGGACAATGAGGGCATTGACAAATCTTTAGGAACTATATACAATTTCTGCAATACATATATATTAATAACATTTATGAATTAAATATCACATGTTTATATAAAAATCCAACAAATAGAAGGTCGGTAAATCCCTTTAGGTTGCCAATATTTTAATTTGACAGCATGTCTTATTCTTATTATATAAATATCTTAGCACCTCTTTTTATGAAGTGAAAACACAAATTCTTTGTGATTTTCCAGAAGACACCTGGATGACCCCAAAGACAATTTGAAACAGAAGGATATTGTTTAGCATTTTATTAAAGTAGAAAAAGTTTTAAAAAATTCTTCAGGAGGGTCAAACACTTGGATAAATGGGATCACAAGTTACTATGACACAATATATAGCTCTTTTATTTAGTTAAAGTAACAATAAAATATTTCAAAAGTGAGTATAGGAGATAACATGATTACAAACACTTATTTTTCTAAAAATTGAGAAGACCTACTTCTTATAAACAGCTAAGTACCTGATAAAGTAAAAAAGTTACAGGAAGTCATATTGGCAGAAACTTTGGGGGAACATAGTGGAGTAGGGAGTTCTAGGACTCCGTCTGTCCTCCAAAGAAGCAATGAAATAGTTGAGAACTGGTGAAACAACCCTTCTGGAGTTCAGGAGCCTAGAAGAACACTGGATATCATCCAGGGAAGAGAGGGATGAAGAGATTGATAAACTTTAGTAAATAACTTTTAGTAGCACTCTCTATGTGGCATTTATCTCTATGAATCAGATGAAGAAGAGCTGAAAAAATTTGATCAATTAAACTATCTATCCTAAAGGATATTCTAAAAGTGTAGAATAAGATGAAAAAGCAGTCAAAGTAGAGCTTAACACAAAGCCAGTTAACAATGAAACCATAGGCAAGAGAGAAAAAAAAATGACTTTTAGAGTAAACTCATCAAGAAAATTAAATGCCTAGATATCAGAAAAAGTTATAAGCCATACTAAGAAACAGGAAGATATGGTCCAGTCAGTGGAAAAAAGTACAACTTCTGAGGAGACAGAGAATTTGGAAAAATGAATCAAGTATTTTCAAACAAATTTCCTCAATCAATTCAAGGAGATGAGGAAAAATATGGCTAAACAAATAAAGGATATTAAAAACAGTTTCAGGGAGCATAAAGAAGAATTTTAAAATATAAAAACATAAGAGAAATAATGGGATAACAAGACACAATAGAAGAATATAGTATACACTAAAGGCATACAACCAGCAGATTTGAAAAGTCAGAATGAAAGCATCTGTGACTTAGAAGATAGAACCATTGAAAACTCACAGAGAAGAGATAGACAAAAGAATGGAAAAAATATTCTGCAAGGTCTCAGGGAAATGAATGAAAGCAACAAGGTACATGAACATATACACTGGGGGTGTCCCAGAAAAAGAAAAGAACAGTAAAGGGGCAGAAATAATATTTGAGGAAATAATTGCCTAAAATTTCCCAACTCTTATAAAAAACATAAATATACATGTTCAAGAAGTGCAACATACTCCAAACAGAATAAATCCTATTAGAATTACACCAAGACAAATACTAATCAGCATGTAAAATTCCAAAGATAGACAATACTGAAAGCAATAAGTTAATCATCCTCTACAATATATCTTCAATAAGATTAAGTACCAAATTCTAATTAGAAACAATGGGGCCAAGAAGGCAGTCTGAAAGAGAAAAACGGCCCACCAAATTTCTTTATCTATCAAAATTGTCCTTCAAAATTGAGGGTGTGTTTAATATATTCATAGATAAAGATAAACTTAGATTTGCCAACAAGAGACCCATCCTATAAGAAATATTAAAGAAAATTCTACAGGCTGAAAAGAAATGACAGGAGAGAGTTGCTTGGAAGACAGTGTAGAAATGAAGATTATCAGTAAGGGTAACGAGAAGGGAAAAAGTTGGGCAAAAGTCAAAGATATGAGATACAAAAACCAGAGGATAAAATGGCTGAAGAAAGTACTGCATTTACAGTAATAACATCAAATATTAATAATGGATTAAATTCCCCAATCAAAAGACTGATATTGACAGAATGGGTTAAAAAGTATGATCCAAATATATGCAGTTTACAAGAGACTCACTTGAGATACAAAAATAAAAAAAAAATTGAAAGTGAAAAGTTAAAAAAATATATATTCCACACAAACAGGAACCAAAAAAAATCTGGGGTACCTAAAATAATATTGGACAAAATAGACACTAAATTCAAGGTTTTACAATAATAAAGAAGGACAGTATATATTAACAAAATGGGAAATCTACCAAGAATGAATAACATTTAAAATTATTTATGCATCTAACTAGGGAGCCCCAAAATACTTGAGGCAAACACTAGCAAAACTGAAGGAAGAAATAGATGTTTCTACAATAATAGATGGAGACTACAAAACACCACTCTCATCAATAAATAGAACATCTAGACAGATCATCAATAAGGAAACAGAGAACTTGAATAATATAATAAATGAACTAGACCCCTTTGCTAGAATGACAAAGAACACACATTTCTCCAAAGAGGAAGTATTAATGTCTAAAAGGCAGCTAAAATGATGTTCTGTATAACTAGCTATTAGGGATTTGTGACTCAAAAACACAATAAGATGTCATTTCACACATACTAGAATGGCCACTATATAAAAAACAAAAAAGAAAAAGAACAGAAGACTAGAAGTATTGGAAAGGATGTGGAAATATAGGAACACTTATACATTTCTGGTGTGAAAGTAAAATGATACAACTGTTGCGGCATACAGTTTTGCCATTCCTCTGTAAAATAAATATAGAATAACCATATAATCTGGCAATCCTGCTATGAGGTATATACTCAGAAAAACTGAAAACAGGAAATCATACAGAATTTCTTCACACCAATGTTTATAACAGCATTATTCATAATTGCCACAAGATGAAAGCAATCCAAGCGTCCATCAACTGATGAAGAGATAAACAAAACATGGTATATGCATATGATGAAATACTATTCAGATATAAAAGAGAATGAAGTTAAGATCATAGAAAACACGGCTGAATCTTGGGTACATTTTGTTGACTGAAATAATCCTGGAAGAAGTGGACAAATATCATAACATCTCACCATTATGAACTAATTATAATAGGCATTTGGTTTTAGAGTAGAAAATATAGCTTACAAGGAGATAGCTTGCATTTAGGGGATGTGGAGTTGATGCTTAACTTGTGCAAAATTTCTATTTTGTAAATGGATGGTAGCAATGGTAGCACATTATTGTGAGTATAGTCAACAGCACTGAAGTGTAGAGGTGAATGTGGATAAAGAGGAGACTTTTAACCACACATACATATAGGCTGTATATGTTACTAGAATGCAAATTGAGGGAAGCGGGTGTGGCTCAGTGGATAGAGCCCCCATTTACCAAATGGGAGGACCCAGGTTCGCTTCCCGAGGCCTCCTTGTGAGGGCACGCCGGCCTGAGCGGTGCGGTGGGCTGTTGCAGCAACCTCACGGCAGGAAGCGGGTGTGGCGCAATGGATAGAGCACCTGTTTACCATATGAGAGGCCCCGGGTTCACTTCCCAGGGCCTTCTTGTGAGGGCAGGCCAGCTCGCGCGGTTCCCTGGGCTGATGCGGCAAGACTTCACAGCAAGGGGGAGATAAGCAGACACAGAGAGGGCACGCAGCAAATGGACACAGCAACACAAGCAGCAAGGGGGGGATAAATAAATAAAAATAAATAAATCTTTAAAAAAAAAAAACAAGAATATAAATTGATGTATAAAGCATAGGATTGTACAACATTGTACCCTATAGTAGACAAAGGACTCTAGTTAATGAAACAAGAATAAGAATGTTCTTCCATGAATTATTACAAATATAAAATACTTATACCATGTGGTAATAACAGGGTGGTATATGGGGAAAATATATGTGATGTAAATATTGAATGATTAATGGAACAATTTTAATAAACTTTCATCAATTGTAACAAAGGTGAATACTGTTTAAAATAGTACAATTATATAACAAGTGCTGTCATAAATGTTAATGGATGTTTCACCCCAATGAAATATGTTGGTGGTGGGTTGGTAGATGGGAATTCAGTATTTTATGCCTGAATGTTTTGTAAGCTCACAACTTCTCTAAATAAAAAAAGATACTGACATTTACGATAATATGTTACCATCACCTCTATCCATTTCCACACTTTCTTCATATATTAAGCATTTGTTCCCCTTATCAGCCCTCATCCTCTCTCCTAGTAACCTATACTGCATGCATTTATTCTTTGTATTTAGTTCATATTACTGAGACCATAAAATAATTGTCCTTTTCTGTCTGGCTTATTTCACTCATCCTAATTACACCAATTATATGCTATAGATGATAGTGAGTGGTAATAGTCTGATAATATTATCTCATAATTTGTACCAAATGTTCCACAACAATGAAATGTCTTGGTGGAAGGGTGTTGTATGGGAATGCTACCATAACTTATGCATAACTGTCTTTCAAGTACACAACTTCTCTAATAAAAGTACATAAAATTTTTTGAAAAAGTTACTGACTTTAAAAAGTTATTTTGAGAAAACCTAGACTCTGCCTTTTACATGGATTATTCAAAGAAATAAACCTTTACAACTTCTTTACTAAGAATACACTGATAATCCAAGAAAACCTTCATTTTAATAGAGAGAAATTTTAGTTTTCATCATATAATATTTCGTGCTAACACTCTCAAAAAATTTTAGAGATATATTCATCAAATCTTATAACTTCAACCACATAAAACCAAATTTCTTCTGCAAAACTTCTGCAATTTTCTATGTCGTTCAGGTTTTGTCATAGATTTCCTATTTCTCATGAAGAAAGTTCAAAATTCAAAGTTGCCTTAAACAGAAGACATGAAACAAAGGCCAGAACCTCAACCAAAGGAAGGGATGTTCTGAACCCAGAGGACTCACCATCAGAACCCCGGGACTGTTGGAGAAACCACAGAGCAAGTACCATGCTCTACTTATTTTTGCTTTCATATTTTCCCTACTAGTTTCAAAGTTTTGTTTTTCACATTCAGGTCTTTAATCCAGCTGATATACTTTTTTTATGTATGATGAGATGCAGGCATCCAGGTTCATTTGTGTGTCAGATGAGAGCACATATTCAGCATCATAGGACAGAGAGCAGTGGTGGAGGCAAGTGGTGAGGTGGTTGGGGGTGGTTGGGGTGGTTTTATAATGATTTTATTGAGACATAATTTATATACCATAGAAACCACCAAAGAGAGTGAAGAATTCAGTGTTTTTAGTATGTTTACAGAGTTGTACCACAACCATGAATTTTAGAATATGCAATTTAGGAGCAAAATACTTTCCACTCTGTGGATATACCATATTTTGTTTAATCCACTTTTCCTTTGATGGACATTTCAGTTGATTACACCTTTGAGCTATTATGAAAATTGCTATTATAACTATTAATGTACAATATTCTGTCTAGACATATGTTTTCATTTATCTTGCATGTATATTGAGAAATAGAATTTCTGAACCATATGCTAGATATATTTAATTGTTTAAGGAACTATCACCCTGTTTCCAAAACTGACATCAACCTTTAATATCCCATGTACCATCCTTACCAATTCTTGTTGTTACCTCACTTTTTGATTCTAGCCATCCTAGTGGGTGTGAAGTATCTCATTGTGGTTTCTGTTTTTCATTTTTAAAAATTTCATTGAAGTGTATCATTCCTACATGAATATAAATAAACAATAAGTGTACAGAAAATGTTATGAACTTACAAATCAAACATGCATAACATCATACCGGATTACCATACATCACCTCACCAGCAAAACCTTGTATTGTTGTGAAACATTTGTTTCAAATAATGTGAGTGCATCATCAAAAATTCCTTCTAACTATAGTCCCTACCTTACATTTGATGGATATACACTATTATTAACACCCCTTTTAGTTGTATATATTTATTATAGTCCATGAAAGAACATTCTTATACTTGCTCCCTTAAGCACAGTCCATCTTCCACCACAGGATTCACTGTGCTATACTGTCCAATACTTTGAAAATCCATTCACAGTGAAAGTAAGTGGCTCACATTTTCATCACAGTGTTGTGCTGTCATCACATCAATTTTAGAATGCTTCCATTACTCCAAAAGGAAAAAGTTTATACACTTATTCTCCACTCTTTTTTTCCCATAGAACTGATATATCTACTTTACCCTTGCTGTAAAAACATTATAATTTTACTGTTAACTATTGTTGATAAGTTACATTAGTTGCAATTTTTCTGAGCCTCACCATATTCTTAACTTTTTGTAAAGGAACATTCTTGTATTTATACTTATATTTATCCTATTAACCACAATCATCATCCACCACTGAAATCATATGCTATACATTCCATAGATTATCTTCTATCTCCCTTTCAATTAACATTTATGTCCCTAGAATAACCCTTTCAGCTACAATCACATTTATAAATCAGCATTGATAGTTATACTATGTGTCATCATCTCTATTAATTTGCACACTTTTACAATGTACCTTATTAAAAACTCTACATACATTAAGTATCAGCTCCCATTCTCAACTCACATTCTATGTTATAGTAGCCTATACTCAAAAGTTTACCTCCATAGTTTACTTATCAAATTTAGCTCATATTAGAGAGATCATACGCTATTTGTTTTTTTGTTTCAATCAACATAATGTCTGTAAGATTCATCCATATTGTCATATGCATCCTAATGTAATTTATTCTTACAACTGAATAGCATTCCATTGAAGTTATATATCACATTTTGTTTATCTTTTCACCAGTTGATGGAAACTTGCTTTGTTTTCATATTTCAGCAATTGTGAATAATGCTGCAATGAACATCGGTGTGCAAATGTCAGTTGATGTCCTAGATTTTAGTTCTTGGAATATATTCCTAGTAACTGGATTGCTGGGTTATATGATAGATCTATATTCAGCTCATTGTGGTACTGCAAAACTGTACTCCACAGAAGTTGCACAAGTCTACATTCCCACCAAAAGTGAAGGAGTGTTATGGAGGTTTATTTTGTAAATTCACAATTTTTACTATGCACTTCTTGTTTATGTATGTTCATGTATGAATTATATACATCAGTAAAATTATATTAATACAAAATGTAAAAACAAAAAATGAAACAAAATACATGGAAAAAGTGTCCATATTGGCTCTAACATTCATGACTTTTTTTATACTGGCCTTTCAATAAGGTGTGAAATAATACCACACGGTAGTTTTTTTCTAATAAAAAATCAATTTTATTTGTACATATTAATAAACATACAATTCATCCAGAGAGTATAATCAATGGTATTGCAATAATCACATAGCTGTGCATTCATCACTTCAATCATTATTAGAGCATTTTCATTATTTCAATACTACTACTACTAATTATAAAACAACAAACAAAGAAACAAGAAAATTCCTCACCTCTCAATCCCTCTATACTTCCTCCACTGTACATGGCTGTTATTTTTGGCTGTTTTATCCAAAGTGTATAATCAATGGCTTTTATTGTAATCACAATATTGTACATTCAATATCTCAAAAATTTTAGAACAATTTCATAACTCCAAAAAGAACGACTCCACACCCTTAGCATTCCTTCTTCAGACCTACATAACCTTCTAATCTCCTTTCATCTTTATAAACTGGTTTATATTTACATTTTATATAAGTGGAGTCATACAATATGTAGTGCTCTGTGTGTGGACTCCTTCACTTAGTATAATGTTTTGGGTTTTTTTTGTACTATTGACTTACATTTGTTCAGCTTCAAAGAAAATCAGACATTCATGCAATCATATCCATATTCATATTTCATATAATATATTTTTATTTCACATAATATATTTAGTTCATAATAGGACAATCATACAGTATTTGTCCTTTTGTGTCTGGCTTATTTCACTCAACACAGTGTCTCCAGGTTCATTCATGTTGTCATATGTTTCATGACTTCATTTCTTCTTATCACTGCATAATATTCCGTCATGTGTATACTCTACAATTCACTTATCCATTCATCAGTTCATAAACATCTGGGTTTTTCCCAACTTTTCCCTATCATGAATAACTCTTCTATGAATATTTGTGGGCAGATATCTCTTCGTTTCACTGCTCTCAGTTCTGAGTATATACGTAGCAATGGTATTACTGGGTCCAATGGCAAATCTATATTCAACTTCCTTAGGAACTCCAAACTGTCCTCTACCATGGCTGTACCATTCTGCATTCCCACCAACATTGAATAAATGTTCCTGCCTCTCCACAACCTCTCCAACGTTTACAGTTTACAGACTTTTGTATAATCCCTAGTCTAATGAGTATGAAATGGTATCTCATTGAAGTTTTGATTTGAATTTCATAATTGCAAGTGATGTTGAAAATTTTTTCATGTGTTTCTTCACCATTTGTATTTCCTTCCTGGAAAGTTGTCCTTTTAAGTCTTTTGCAATTTTTTAATCAGTTAATTTGTCTTTTTATTGTTGAGTAGTATGATCTTCTTATAGATTATGGATATTAAACCTTTATCAGACATGTGATAACCAAATATTTTCTCCCATTGTGTCAGCTGTCTTTTCAGCCTTTTGACAAAGTCCTTTGAAGTGCAAACATGTTGAATTTTGAAGAAGTCCCATTTATCTATTTTTCCTATTGTTGTTCATTCTTTGGGTGTAAGATTTAGAATCTACCACCTACCACAAGATCTTGATGATGTTTTCTTACATTTTCTTCTAGGAGCTTTATGGTTGTTGTTTTTATATGTAGGTCCTTGATCCATTTTGAGTTAATTTTTGTATAAGATATGAAATAGGGATCCTCTTTATTTCTTTTGGATACAGCTGTTGAGTTCTTCCAGCACCATTTATTGAATAGACTGCTCTGGCCCAGCTGGATGGACTTAACAACCTTATCAAAATCACTTGACTGTAGATGTGAGGGTCATTTTCTGTGTTCTTGGTTTGGTTCCATAGGTAA
The DNA here is from genome assembly GCA_029593785.1 of Cabassous unicinctus. Lineage (NCBI taxonomy): Eukaryota > Metazoa > Chordata > Mammalia > Cingulata > Chlamyphoridae > Cabassous > Cabassous unicinctus. The sequence continues at coordinate 38,276 of JAQZBX010010059.1, forward strand.
ATCTGTCTGTCCTGGTGCCAGTATCATGCTGTTTTTACCACTGGAGCTAAGTAATATGCTTTAACGTCATGAAGTGAGAGTCCTCCAACTCCTTTCTTCTTTTTAAAGAGATTTTATGCTATTCGGGGCCCCTTACCCTTCCAAGTAAATTTGATTATTGGCTTTTCAATTTCTGCAAGAAAGACTGTTGGGATTTTTCTTGGGATTGCTTTGAATATATAAATCAGTTTGGGTAGAATTGACATCTTAGTGACATTTAGTCTTCCAACTCATGAACGCAGAATGTCCTTCCATTTATTTAAGTCTTCTTCGGTTTCTTTTAGCAGTGTTTTGTAGTTTTCTGAATACAGATCTTTTATGTCCTTAAGTTTATTCTTAAATATTGGATTATTTTAGTTGCTATTATAAATCGAATGATTTTTTCTGATTTCCTCCTCAGTTTGCACATCAGTAGTGTATAGAAATGTTACTGATTTTTGCATATTACTCTTGTATCCCACCATGATCCTGAACTCATCTGTTAATTCTAGTAGCTTTGTTATGGATTTTTCAGGATTTTCTAGATATAGGATTATGTCATCAGTAAATAGGTAAAGTTTAATTTCTTCTTTTCCTATTGGGGTGCCTTTTATTTCTCTCTCTAGTCTAATTGCTCTAGTTAGAACTAGAATGTTAAAATGTTCTAGAACAACATTGAATACTAATTGCAACAGTGGGCTTCCTTGTCTTGTTCCTGACCTCAGCAGGAATGTTTTCTGTCTTTCAACATTGAGTACAATGCTAGCTGTAGGTTTTTCATATATGCAGTTTAGTATGTTAAGAAAGCTTCATTCTAGTCCTAGCTTTTGGAGTGTTTTTATCTGGAAAGGGTGCTGTTTTTAATCAAATGCCTTTTCTGCATCAATTAAGAGGATCATGTAGTTTTTCTTCTTCTATTTATCAATGTGGTTGATTACACTAATAGATTTCTTGTGTTGAACAACCCTTGCACACCTGGGATAAAGCCCACTTGATTGTGATGTATAATTCTTTTACTGTGCTTTTGGATTCATTTGCAAGTATTTTGTTGAGAATTTTGGCATGTATATTCATTACAGATATTGGTCTCTAGTTCTCTTTTTTTGGTAGTATCTTTATCTGGTTTTGATATTAGGTGATGTTGGCTTCATTGAATGAGTTTGGTAGCACTCTCCTGTTCAATTTTTTTGGAAGAACATGAGCAAGATTGGTATTAGTTCATCTTTGTATGATTGGTAGAATTCACCTGTGAAACAATCTGGTACTGAGCTTTTCATCTTTGGGAGGGTTTTGATGACTGTTTCAATCTCTTCATTTGTGATAAGTTTGTTGAAGTTTCCTGTTTCTTCTAATGTCAGTGTAGGTGTTTCATATGTTTCCAGGAATTTATCCATCACATCTATATTTTCTAGTCATTTGGCATACCATTGTTCATAGTATTCTCTTATGATCTCTTCTTTTTACAGGATCTGTGGTAATGTCCCCCTTCTCATTTCTGATTTTATTTATTTTTTCCTCTCTCTTTTTTTTTCTATATCAGTCTAGCTAAGGGTTTTTCAATTTTGTGATCTTCTCAAATAACCAAATTTTGGTTTTGTTGGTTCTCTCTATTTTTTTTTTGTACTCAATTTCATTGATTTTTGTTCTGATCTTTACTATTTCTTTCCTTCAGCTTGGTTTGGGATTAGTTTTCTCTTCTTTTTCTAGTACTTCCATGTGTGCAGTTAGATTTCCAATTTTAGCTCCTTCTTTTTTTTTTTTTATGTAAGCATTGAGGGCTATAAATTTCCCTCTCAGAACTGCCTTTGTGGTGTCCCATAGGTTTTGATATGTTATGGTCTCATTTTCACTTGTCTCAAGATATTGGCTAAATTCTCTTGCAATTCTTCTTTGACCCATTGGATGTTTAAGAATGTATTGTTTAATCTCCATATATTTATGAATTCTCCCTTTTTCTGTGCATTATTGATTTCCAGTTTCATTATGTTATGATCAGAGAGTGTTTTGTATAATTTTAAACTTTTTAAATTTATAGAAACTGGTTTTGTGACCCAGCATATAGTCTATCTTGGAGAAGGATTCATGAGCACTTGAAAAGAAAGTATATCCTGCTTTTTTGTGGTGCAATGCTCTCTAGATGACTGTTAGGTTTAGTTCATTAATCATGTTTTTCAAGCTGCCTGTTTCTTTATTAATACTCTGCCAGGATGATCTATCCAATGATGAAAGTCATGTATTAAGTCTCCAGCTATTATTGTAGAGAAATCTATTTCTCCTTTCAGGTTTGCCAGTGTCTGCCTCTGGTAATTTGAGGTATTCTATTCAGGTGCATATATATTTATGATGGTTATTTCCCCTGGTGAATTGCTCCATTTATTAGTATATAATGAGCTTCTTTGTCTCTAAAAGCATCTTTGCTTTTAAAATCTATTTCATCTGATATAAGTATAGCTACTCAAACATTTAGTTGTTGTTGCTGCATGTATAGGATATCTTTTTCCCAGTCTTCCACTTTCAATCTACTTGTAGCCTTCATCTAAGTTTCCAAGTAGATTGACAGCATATAGATGGCTTAGCTTATTGATTCTACTAGCCTCTGTCATTTGATTGGGAAGTTAACTCCATTAACATCAATGTTATTACTGCAAAGGCAATTCTTAATTCACCCATTTTGATTTTTGTGTTTTATCTGTCATATGCCCTTTTCACAACCATTTTTAAACCTTTAGTTACTTTTACTGACGTAATTATCATTTCTAAATTCTCCTCCAACCTCTCTCTCCAGTCTTTTTTTCAAGGCTGAAGCCATTCTTTAGTATTTCCTGCAAAGCTGGTCTACCCATTAAAAATGCTATCAGTTTCTGTTTATCTCTGAATATGCTAAACTCACACTCATTTTTTTTGAAAGACAATCTTGCTGGATATAAGCTTCTTGGCTGGCAGTTTTACTCTTGCAGTATTTGAAATAGAGCATACCACTGACTTCTTCCTCCATTATTTCCAGTGAGAAACCAGGCCCTAATCTTACTGGATATGTCTTTTATGTGATGAATCACTTTTCTCCTGCTGCTCTCAGGGTTCTCTCTCTTTGCCATTTGACATTCTCATTAGTATATGTCTCAGAATAAATCTATTTGGATATATTCAGATGGGAGTATGCTGTGTTTCTTGGACAAAGACAACTATGACCTTCAATAAGGTTTGGAAATTTTCTACCATTATTTCCTCAAATATTCCTTTGCCTGTTTTCCCATGCCTTTTCCTTCTGGGAAACTGAAGACATGTATATTTCCATGTCTCTGCCATCAGTTAGTTCCCAAAGACCTGTTCAGTTGTTTCCATTCTATTCTTTCTCTGTTTTTTTTTTTTCATTTTAAAAAATGCTTATATTACATAAATGTTACACAAAAATTACAGGGATTCCCATGTTCCCCACCTCCCACACCTCTCATAACATCTCACATAAACATCTTTCATTAGTGTGGTTCATCACCTGCAATGGATATACACATCCTGGGGCTTTGCCACTAAGCATGGACCATAGTTCACATTGTAGATCACACTCACTCCCACACAGATCTGCATGTTATGTGCTGATGTAAAATCACCTATATCTGTCATTGTAATGTTACTAGGATAATTCCCACGTCCTGAAAAAGCATCTTTATTACAACTGCTTTTCCCTTCCCTGTGCCAAAAGTGTCCAGTGACCACTGGCTCAACCTCACTGTTGTAATTTCTTCCATTGCTTGAATCACAACATATCTACAACAGAATACCATTAAGTCCACTCTAGTCCATAGCTCCTCCCCCAATCCTGAGGAGTTTGGGATGGTGATGTCCACTCCACCTCCAAGTGAGAGGGGGCTTATATCCCATGGATACGGTGGTTGGGATTATCCTGCCTGCAGCTGCAGGTTCTCTCCTTTCCATTATATAGCTGTTGTCCATCATCGTCTCCTCACCAGGTGACTTGGGTGAGTCCATTGAGCTGTAGAGTAGGAGTTGCAGCTCCACCGAGATTCCAGACACACCTGGCACATGGGCAGGCCAGCGGCTCCAGTCTCTGGAAGTACACCTACAAACTCCAGCATCACATATAGGTTTGAATAGAAGGGACTGATGCACCATGTACAGGGAGGGCTTATTTGAGTCCAACTCTGTCACTCTCAGGAGCACAGATTCCAAAGTACAGCCCACTAATAAGGCATCAATCTCTGGAGCTATTCCTCCTTATATAGGACCTGAGTGTCTCCAGAGCCCTCAGAAGCCCCTCTGTGTGGGGTGATATCCATTTTGTTGTTCTATGAGATCCTACTGATGTGTGCATAAACGTTACCTCTAGGATGACCTCCCGACTCTCTTTGAAGTCCCTTAGCCACATGAAATCATTTGTCTTTACCTTTCCCCCCTCTATTCAAGGTCTTTTTCCAGTCATATTGCCAGTTGTCACTGGGCAGTAATCCCTTTTTGCCATGGAGGCTCATCCCCGCTGGTCATGTCCCACGCTGGGGTGAAGGTAAAGCATTCATATTCTGAGTTTGGCTTAGAGAGAGGCCACATTTGAGCAAAAAGGAGGCTCTCAGGTGGCAACCATTAGGCACCCATAACAGTAGGCTAAGTTTCAATTACAAGAGCAAAGACTCATAAGGCTAGTCATCAATTACAAGAACCCAGCACTGGACCATCCTTCCTTTTGAGACACTGCCTCTGCACTCGGGGGACTGTTGCTACTCCCTTGAAGAATGTGGCAGAGCTCTCCAGCCTGGGAATTCAGTATTCCCTCATTTATTGAGTGATTGTCTACCCACCGTGACCATGCCCTATCCCTTGATCATTTGAACAATTTTATATATCTTTCATGTATATTCAGGTGTACTTCCTCCCATGAAACCCCCATCCCAGACACACCCCCACCAATAATCCTCTCCTGACCCCTCTGTAACCCTTCTGTCATCCAATGGTGAAAATGGTGTATTAAAATCCCCCACTAAAACTGTAGAGGCATTTATTTCTCCACTTACATTTTCCAGAGTTTGCCTCATGTATTTTGAGGCACCCTGATTAGGTGCATTTTTATGAGTTTATGAGTTTATGTTTTCTCTTCTTGAGAGATTACATGTTTTACTAATATATAGTGTCCATCTTTGTCTCTTACAATAGTTTTGCATTTAAAGTCAATTTTGTCTGATATTAGACTAGCTACTTCTGCCCTTTCTTGGCTATTGTTAGCTTATAAAATTATTTTCCAGTGATTCACTTTCAGCCTCCTTGAATCTCTGGGTTGAAGGTGGGTTTCTTGTAGACAGCATATAGATGGATCATATTTCCTTATCCATTCTGCCATTCTGTGTCTCTTGGGTGGTGAATTTAATCCCTTAACATTCAGTGTTATTACTCACAATGAATTTCTTACTTCAGCCATATTTTCTTTGGGTTAATGTGTGTCATATGTTGCTTTGTTTCTGTTTTTGTCTTTTTAGTTGTTTTTAAACTCTCCTCCAACTCTCTCTCCTTGTTTATTCCTTTCAACTTGTAGAACTTCCTTTAGTAATTCTTGAATTGCAGGTTTCTTATTGACATACTCTCTTAATTTTTGTTTACCAGTGAATATTTTGAAGTCTCCATCATTTTTGAATGCCAGGTTTGCTGGATAGAGAATTCAAGGCTGGAAGTTTTTTTCTTTTAGTACTTTGACTATGTCATATCATTGTCTTCTTGCCTCCATGGTTTCAGATGAGAAATCAACACTTAATTTTATTGTGCTTCCCTTGTATGTGATGGTTCACTTTTTTCTTGCTGCCTTGAGTGTTTTCTCTTTGTCTTGAGCATTGGACATTTTGACAGGTATATGTCTTGGTGTTGGCCTGTAGGGATTTATACTCTTTGGGGTGCACTGTGCTTCCTGGATCTGCATATCCATCTCTCTCAAAAGTTTTGGGAAGTTTTCAGCCATTATTTCCTTCAACACTCCTTCTGTTCCCTTTCCCTTCTCTTCTCCTTCTGGGATGTCCATAATATGTACATTTGTGTGTTTTGTGTTGTCAGTTAAATCCCTGATTCCCTGCTGGATTTTTTCTATCTTTTTGTCTATCTGTTCTAGTATCTGTTTGATTTCAGTTGTCTTGTTTTCCACATCACTAATTCTTTCTTCTGCCTGTTCAAATCTGCTGTTTTGTGAATCCAACATCTTTTTTATTTCCTGGGTTGTGCCATTGATCACCATCATATCCATTATCTTTTTATGTATGTTTACAATTTCTTCAGTATGTTCACCCAGTGTTTTCTTAATATCCTTAATCTCTTCCTTCATTTCATTAAGTTGGTCCATGATATTTGTTTGGAAAGCTTTGATTAGTTGTTTGATGTTCTGTATCTCTTCTTGGTTTTTAGTTTGTTCATTGGGCTGGTCTATGGCTTCCTGTTTCTCAGTGTGATTTGTAATTATTTATTACCTTCTAATCATCATATTATCATGATGGGTTTATTCAGTTGATTAGCTTCTCTCTCTGCTCTAGAGTTTTAATTAGCTGCTGGTTCTGTGTGTGTATTAAGTTTTCTTTTTTACACTTTTTCTTCTTATTTTATTTTCTTGCTTCTTTCTATGTTCCCTTGAAGGCAAAAGATTAGGGCCAGAGTAATTGAAAGAGATGAGAAAGGAAGAAGCATAATAGTAAAATTG
>JAQZBX010010060.1:0-32172 GCA_029593785.1 Cabassous unicinctus
AAAAAAAAAAAAAGACAGAGTTGGAGTTTTTGATGCAGAGTTTTGAGCTGGAGCCTAGGAAGTGAACACACAGGAAAAGAACACCGAGGAATAGAGACAGCTCTTTAGACATGCAGAAGCCCCAGGGAGAGAGACAGAGCCATTCACCTGACAGTCTACAGCTGGCCTTGTGGAGAGAGCATAGCAGATGCGACCAGAGAGAAATAGAGCCCTGGGAAGAGAGGAGCCCAGGAAGCCTGAATTCTTGGCATATGTTGGCAGCCATCTTGCGCCAAATCGTGGCAACAGACTTTGGTTAGGGAAGTAACTTATGCTTTATGGCCTGGTAACTGTAAGCTTCTACCCTTAATTAATACCCATAATTTTTGTTATGTTTCTATTTATACACTCAAATTCTTTTTTATCATAATACATTTCCTTATATCTTTTATTTCTTAATAGATGTTTTATTACATCTCATTGAATTGATTGAGGAGATTTCTTTGAACATCTTTGAAAGTTTTTTTCCAACTTGTGAGTCTCCTCTGAAGTTTTAATTTCTTCCTTTGCCTGAGTTATAGCTTTATGTTTCTTAATATGGCTTGTAATTTTTTGCTGATGTCTAGTCATCTGATTATCTTAATGAGTTATCTGTGAATGTCCATTTCAACCTCATGTCTAGGGCTTTATTTTTATTGGCTTTGTGTTAAGGCTTTCCATTGACCTTTAGAATAGCCCATGTTTAAGTGTTCAAATTTTCTTAGCTTTACTTCATCTGGCCTTGCCCTGAATATCGATGTGATTTTTAAGATTGCAGTTTTTGTCCATTGTTTCACCTCTAGGACAGAGCTTCCTTTCCTCTGTTCCTTCTCTTGTCATCTTGATCCTTTCTGTTTTTTGTGTCTAATTTTCTATCCAGCTCTCATGATATCTTTAATTTTTCTCCCTTACTCAGTTTTCCTTACATTTCTCAGTTTGGGGATCCATCCTATCTTCCAGCAGTTTAATTTAAATACCCCTTTATTCTGTGAGTCTTTTCTGTCACTGCTTTCTTCCCCATAAGTGTATCTTGACCATTGGAGCCAGATTTGTCAATCCAGGAAGGTGGGCCACTTCAAAAAGCCCATTTTGTCTTTACTTAGTCCAGCAAACTGAAACTGGACTGAAGAGGGGAACAATAGTTTTTACCAGTCTTTCTACTTCAGTCTCTCTTTCCCCCCTGATCTTTACATATGCATCACTCCTCAGTGGCTTACTTTCTACCCTAAGTTTCTGTGAACTTAGGTCACTGTGTATGAATATGCATGTAGTTCTAATTTTCTGTTGTGTGTTACTCTATCTTCTCTTCCCACAGTGGTAAGGAATTGGGCCATGGTCTATGTGATTCCTAAGCTGCTGTGGGACCAAGTGAGGGGAAAGGCAGTAGAAACTCACAAGCAGTCTGGGATGGAAATCCCCACCTGAAATTTTCTGTTTCTTCACTCCAGCATTTGTAGAGTCCTTCTCTAGTCTCTTTCAAGCTCCAGAGTTCAAAGGAGGTGGGGTTTGTCATTTTATTCAGTAAATCTCTGGGGTGGCTTTTTCAGGAAATATCTTATGTCACCACGTTGATGCATCACTCTTCTCCCATATCTCATTTTAGTCCTTATCCTCATGAACAAATACTAGGGAATGTATAGATTTGTAGAATCTGAAAGTAACTTCTTTTTGAAGATGGTACTCTTTATACAAGATATTCTTGGGAGAAGAAAGGGATTTAGAAATGTGGGTAAAGGGCATCAATCTGAGTCATGCCACACTAATGTACTCAAATTGAAAGGGTCTCATACTCAGGAATGGATTATGTAAAAAAAAAATATGATATTTCTCTTTTTGGGATTCATAAAAAATTTCAAACAGCCACACTGACCAAGAAAATAAAAGAGAAGATGCAAATAAATAAAATCAGAAATGAAAATTGGGACATTACAACTGACCCCACAGAAATAAAAAGAGATCATAAGAGGATAATATGAACAACTATATGCCTACAAATGAGCCAACATAGATGAAATAGGGAAATCCCTAGGAACATTTGAACAATCTACTCTGGCCTCAAAAAACCAATAGTAAACTTCAACAAATGAATCACAAGTAAAGAGATTGAAACAATCATCAAAAACCTCCCAAAATGAAAAGTCCTGGAATAGGTGGATTCTCAAGTTCATTATATCAAGCATTCAATGAAGATTTAATACCAATCTTATGCAAAATCTTCCAAAAAATTGAACTGGAGGGAATGCTACCAAACCCATTCTATTAAGCCAACATCATTCTAATACCAAAACCAGATAACTATATTATGAAATTCCCTAATGAATATAGATGAAAAGTTCACAAAGAAATACTAATTGAATCCAACAACACATTAAAAGAATTATTTATCCAAATCAAGTAAGTTTTATTCCAGGCATGCAAGAGTGATTCAACAAAAAAATCTATCACTGTGATAAGTAACATTAGTATATGTAGGATGAAAAATCACATAATCATTCCAATGCAGAAAAAGCATTTGACACTTCTATAGTTAGTTTTAATGAAGGATGTTTATGTGGGAGGTTGTAGGAGGTGTGGGAGGTGGGGCATATGGGAATCCCTATAATTTTTGTGTAACATGTAATCTAAGTATCTTTTTAATTATTTAAAAAAAAGAAAAAGCATTTGACAAAACACAGCATCATTTACTGATAAAAACACTGAAAGACAGGAATTGAAGGAAACTTTCTCAATGTGATAAAGATCATATATGAAAACTCAACAGCTAATATTGTACTCAATGTTGAGAGACTGGAAATTTCCCATTGGGATCAGGAGCAAGAAAAGGATGCCACTCTTGGTCAATATAGTACTAGAGATTCTAGCTAGAGCAATCAAGCAAGAAAAAGAAATAAAACATATCCAAATTGGAAAGGAAGGAATAAAACTGCTGTTCACAGGCAATTTTATCCTATACCAAGAAAGTCCTGAAAAATCTACAGCAAAGTTACTAGAGCTAATAACGAGTTCAACAGAGTGACAGGATAAAAAAATCAGTTGTGCTTGTATATATTACCAATGACCAAAAGGAGGAAGTCAGGAAAAAATTCCAGAAACAATACCTACAAAAATAATCAAATATTAAGGAATAACCTTAATCAAGGATATAAAGGATCTGTGTTCAGAATATTACAATGCATTGTGAACAGAAATAAAAGAAGACCTAAATGGAAGGAGGTTCTGTGCTTATGGATTAGAAGACTAAATATCGTTAAGATATCAATTCTACCCAAAGTGCATTTCAGATTCAATGCAATCCCAATATAAATTCAAACAGCCTTTTTAAAGAAATAAAAAAGCAATTATCAATTTTTTTGATAAATCAAATATCAAATGTTTATTTGATAAATAAAATATCCCTCAGCCTGGTGAGCAGGGGTGCAGGGCTGGCTGCCTGCCTTGTGCACCCCAGCTCAGCCAAAAGGCCACTGTTGCCCACATGAGCCAGGAGCTGACCCACTGGGCAGGTGTACCCAGGGAACCAGAGCTCAGATGCAGGTGGCTGTTGTCACACACATGCCAGTCTCTCGGCTGCACCTCAGAGTAAGGGTTATTCAACATTTGCCTTGAGACCCACTGGGATGATCATCACATGGCTGAGATGACAAGTTCAGCTGTATAGGAAGTAATGAGCATGGAGGGAAAGCAGCCCCGGCCAGCTGCATGAGAGCACCGGGTCAGCCTCCTGGTGCGTACTTCTACTAAAACTGGTATTGCATTATTGTGTGATGATGGGTCTGAAAATACTTATGGCATCTTATTGAAGATAATAAAAGAGGTACTAACAATTAAAAAAACAAGATGTCACCTATATTAGTGGAACCAATCACAGAACAAATCACAGAACTGTTGCACTTTGCAGACAACTTGTTGGCAGCTTGGGCTGAAGTATAAAAGGAGGTGCTGAACACAAGGTTCCTGTAATCATATAAAACTTTTTAAAGACCAAGCAACTGACCAAACAGGAATGTTGTTCATAGGAGATGCAGTTATACAGGTTAATGGCATTAATGTAGAAAGTGCAACTCATGAAGAAGTGGGACTGATTCTTGGAGTCTCCTACTCCACCATCTTCCCACAAATCCTCTCCCACAGGGTAACTTCCCCAACCAAAATAGAATGAGGGTAGAAATCAATAACATAGAAATTGAAAATTCACAAGTGTGTGGAAGTTAAAAAAAAAAAAACCTCTTAAACAACCAACAGATTAAGAAGAAATCACAATGCAAATTAGGAAATATTTTGAGGCAAATAAATATAAAATTACAAGAAACTAAACCTAATGGGATGCAATAAAGGTAGTGTTGAGATGGAAATTTATAGCTCTAAATACTTACATTTAAAAGAAGGATTTCAAATCAAAGACCCAATTTTAAAACAGGAATGACAAGAAAAGAAGAGTCTAAGCCCAAAGCAAGCTGATGGAAGGAATGAATAAAAAATACACAGGAAATAAATGACTTAGAGAATAAAAAAATAATAGAATTAACAAAATCAAAAGTTGGCTCTTTGAACAGAATAATGAAATCAACAAACCTATACCAAGACTGACAAAGGAAAAGAGGGCAAGGACACCATAATTAAAATCAGAAATGAAAAGGGGGACATTACTATTGACCCCTCTGATAAAAAGCATTATAGAAACATACTATGAAAAATTGTATGCAAATTAATTAGATAATCCTGATGAAATGGACAAATTCTGAGAAACACATCAACTACCTACACTGACTCAAGAACTAATAGATTTCAACAAACAAATAACTAATAAAGAGATTGAATCAGTCATCAAAAACCTCCCAACAAAGGAAAGCCCAGTACCAGATGACTTCACTTGGAAATTTTACCAAATATTCCAAGAAGAATTAATATAATACTGCTCAAACTCTTCAGAAAAAAATCAAAGAGGAGGAAATAATCCCTAATTCATTCTATGGGGTCAAAATCACCCTCATACCAAAAGCAGATACATCAGGTGTGTGGTGCAGGGCTATCTGTGCTTCCTGCAGGAGAACAAGGGGTGCCACATGTCCAGCATGGACATGCTGCAGACCATCCAGCAGTTCATGACCCAGGTCAAGAACTACTTGTCCCAGAACTCAGAGCTGTAGCCCCCCACTGAGTCACTGATCCCTGAAGACCAAATAAATGAGGTGCTGGAGAAAGCCTTGCCCAAGTGCATCTTGAAGCCCCTGAAGGGGTATGTGGAGGCCATGCTGAAAGATTTCCACATGGCTGATGATTCCTGGAGACAGCTGAAGTAGAACCTGAAGCTCATGTGGCAGAGGAATCTGCAGGAGATGGGGGTCTTCACCCACACACACCTGATTTTGTGGATGTGGAGAAAAAGTCAAATTCATGACCATGCAGAAGATGTATTCCCCAGAGAAGAGTCATATTGCTACTGAGAGTCTGCAAACTCATCTACACTGTCATGGAGAAGAACTCAGGGAAGATGTATGGAACTGATGACTTCTTGCCAGTACTGAGCTGTGTCATAGCCCACTGTGACATGCTCGAACTGGGCACAGAAATTGAGTACATGATGGAAATGTTAGACCCATCGCTTTTACACAGAGAAGGAGGCTATTACTTGACCAGAGCCTACAGAGCACTTTCTCTGATAAAGAATTTCCAGGAAGAACAAGCAGCATGACTGCTTAGCTCAGGGACCAGAGACACCCTGGGGCAGTGGCACAAAAGGAGAACCACCAACTGGACTATCCCTTTGGTGGACAACTTTCAAAATTACCTCCAAGTTGCATTCCAGGACATCAACAGCAGTTGCACAGGAAACACCCTCCTTGTGAGACCTTACATCACCACGGTAGAGGTGTGTCAGCTTTGTGCTGAGAAGTTCAAGGTGGGGAACCCTCAGAAGTAGAGAGTCTTCTGCTTTGTAGTTGCAACTTTATGCAGAGAGACTGCTGGACTTCTTAAAGCAATGTGTTACTGACACTGACCACAGAATGTCTTTAGAAATCTGATGTATTGTCTTCTTGTGCATGTTCAGTGGTGTCATGCAGTTTTGTTTTTTTAAACAAGTAATGCTGAGAATAAGGAAAGAAATGAATGCAGAGTGAGGTAGAGAGAGAATATACAGACTCATAAAGGACAAAGGAATATAGTCTGCTGGTTCAGACTCTCTGGAAGAAGTGGGAAAAGATGATCAAAGGAGCCAAGTATGCTTAAAATGCTGTAAATATTCAATGAGATTTGGCAAAATCTATCCCATATGTTATTTGCTTATGGAAATGATTTTGAAGATCCCCTGAGGGGAAAAAAAAACAACAATAACCCACATCAATCAAAACTAACAGCATCAAATTGTTTTGGACAGAAACTAAGGAATGTGTGATATAGCTTTTGTTCAGTTCTATAAGATTTTGTTTGGAAAAGAATTTGCAAAGTCACCAAAACGCATTATAGGAATGTATGGTGAAGTTAAATTTGCAGGTTTTAGGAACACTTTTTTGGAGGTGAATAATCTAGGAGGGTCTTGTATCAATGTAACACAAAGTAGTTACAAAAATATGTTATTGTTCTGTATAAAAACTAGTAGTTATCAAATTGGGTTGGCTTTGTGTCTTGTATCTTTTTAGCCTTGGCTTTCTCTGTATATCTAGAACCCTCAGTGCATCCCATGTTATACTTCTTTTTGTAAATGGTTTTTTAAAATGGAATTTTGCACATAATACATTGTAATACTGTACAATAATCATGTGGGAAAATAATTTTTGAAACATTAAAAAAAACAGATAAAGATACCACAAGAATAGAAAACTAAAGACCAATAACTCTTATGAATATAGAACTAAAAATCCTCAACAAAATACTAGGAAACAAAATCCAACAGCATATTAAATTAACTATATACTATGATCAAATTGGATTTATCCCAGATATGTAAAGGAGGTTCAATATAAGGAAATCAATTAATGTAACACATAACATTCACAGAATGAAGGAAAAATGAAAGAGATGACCATCTCAATTGATGCAGAAAAAGTATTTGACAAAATCCAGCACCCTTCTTGACAAAAACACTTAGAAAACTAGGAATAGGAATAAATGTTCTAACATTATAAAGTACATATGTGAAAACCCCACAGTTAACATCAAATCTAATGGTGAAAGACAGACAGCTTTTTTTCTAAGTTAAGGAACAAGACATGGATGCCCACTTTCACCACAGTTATTCAACAGTGTACTAGAAGTCTCAGCCAGAGAAATTAGGCAAGGGAAAGAAATAAAAGGCATCCAAATTGGAAAGTAAGCAAAACTTTCCTATTTGAAGATTGCATGATCCTATAGACATAAAATCCTGAAAGATCCACAACAAAGATCCTAGAGCTAATAAATGAATTCAGCAATGTGATAGGCAAGATCAACACCCTAAAATCAAGTTTCTATAAACAAATAACAATCAAAAATAAATCAATAAAAATTCCATTTAAAATACTAACTAAAAGAATAATATATCTAAGAATAATTTTTATCAAAGATGTAAATGTGAGACTTGTGCACAGAAAACTAGAAAACCACTAAAAGAATTTTAAAAAGAACTAAGTAAATGAAATGAATTCTGTATTCATGAATTAGGAGACTAAGCATTGTTAAGATGTCAATTTCACCCAAAGTGATTGGCAGATTCAATGCCATTCCAATCAAAATTCCAACAAATGTTTTTACAGAAATAGAAAGGCCAAACCATCTTGGAAAAAACTAAGTTGACGGACTCATACTTCATGTTCTTAAAACTTATAGAAAACCACAATAATCAAAACAGCATGGGGAAAGGGGATGTGGCTCAAGTGATTGGGCTCCTGTCTACCATATCGGAGGTCCAGGGTTCAATTCCCTGGGCCTCATGGTGAAAAGCAAGCTGGCCTGTGCAGTGAGCTGGCCCATGCAGAGTGCTGGCCCACATGGAATGCTGACCCATGAAAGAGTGCTGGCCTGCATGAAGTGCTGGCCTATGCAGAGAGCTGGCACAGGAAGATGTTGCAACAAAAAGAGACACAGAAGAGAGACAATAGGAGACATGGCTGACCAGGGAGCAGAAGTGGTGCAAGAGATTCAGTGTCTCTCTCCACTCCTGAAGGTCTCAGAATCAGTTCCCAGTGCCATCAAAAGAGAAGACAAGCAGACACAGAAGAACACACAGAGAACAGAGTGTGAGCACAAAACAATGAGGGGGAAGGGGGAGAAATAAATAAATAAATCTTAAAAGAAAAAAGAGCATGGTACTGGCACAGGAACAGACATATATACCAATGGAATCAAACTGAGAGCTCAGAAATCAACTCTCATGTTTATGATCAATTGATTTTTGACAAGGTGTCAGAGACCCCTGAGTTGGGAAAGAATAGTCTTTCAAACAAATGCTGCTGGGAAAACTGGATTTCCTATGGAAAAGAATGAAGGTGACCTCTATCTCACACCTTGTTAAAAAATGAGCTCAAAATGGAACACAGACCTAGATATAAGTGCTGGAACTATTTAATTCCTAGAAGAAAATATAAGGAAGCATTTTCATGATCTTGAGTTAAGCAATGTGTTGCAGACTTTACACCCAAAGCACAAGCAAGAAAAGAAAAATCAGATAAATTGGACCTCATGAAAATTAAAAAAACTTTTGTGCATCAAAGGATTTATCATGAAAGTAAAATTACATCCAATACAATAGTTGGAAATATTGGGAAACCACATTTATGATAATGGTTTAATATCCAGAATACATTAAAAAAAATCCTTCAACTCAACAATAGAAAGACCATACAGCTAAAAAAAAAAAAAGTAGGCAAAAGATTTGAAAAGACATTGCTTTAAGGAAGATATATAAATAGCCAATAGGCACATGAAAAGATGCTCAACATCATTAGTCATTAGTGGAATGCAAATACAAACCATAATGAGATACCATTCACACCCACTAGAATGGATCCTATTAAATAGTCAGAAAATTACAAGTGTTGGAAAGAATGTGGAAAAATAGGGAGGCTCATTCACTGCTTATGGGAATGTAAAATTGTGCAGCTGGGGTGGCAGACAGTTTGGGATTTCCTCAGAAAGTTAAGTATAAAATTACCATATGTCCTAGCAATCCCACTTCTAGGTATACACCCAAAAGTATTGAAAGCAGGCAATTGAATAAACATTGGAACCTTGGTATTCATAGTGGCATTTTTCACAATTACCAAAAGATGGAATCAATCCATCAACTGATAAATGGATTTTGAAAATGTGGTATATACACACAGTGGAATATATTATTCATCCATGAAAGGTATGATGTTCTGTTACATGCAACTTCAAGGTAGGACTTTGAATATATATTGTTGAGTGAAGTTAGCCAGATACAAAAGGAAAACATTGTATGATTTCATTAATAAGAAATAGAGTTAGGAAGTTCATGGAGCCTGAATCTAGAGTATAGGTTGCTAGGGGCCTGGTTGGTGTAGGAAATAAGATAATATTTAAATTGAACAGAATTTCTATTTGAGATGTTGGAAAAGTTTTGGTAATCGATCATGGTGATGGTAGCACAACATTGTGACTGTAATTTGAATATGGGGAAATTTTAGGTTGTATATATGGTCCTTGAAAAAAAATCCATGGAACTGTGGAACACAATGAACCCCAAGTTAAACCAAGCACTATAGTTAATACAGCAATTATAAAAATGTGCTTTCATTAATTGTAAGATTAATAAATCACATGATTCTTTATATTGATGCAGAAAACACATTTGACAAAATACAGCACTCTTTCTTGAAGAAAGAAAAACAACCCAAAAGATAGAAATAGGAGGAAACTTTCTAATATGGTAAAGTGAATATATGAAAGACCTATACCTAGCATGGTGCTCAATGGTGAAACATGGAAAGCTTTCCTGTTGAGATCAGTGACAAGACAAGGATGCCCACTGCCACAATTGTTATTCAATATTGTGCTAGACATTCTAGCTGGAGCAACTAGGTAAGATGAAGAAAGAAAAGTCACCAAAATAAGAAAGGAAGAAGTAAAACTTGCACTATTTACTTATGATATGATGCAATATCTAGAAAATCCTTCAAAATCCACAACAAAATGACTAGAACTAATGGAAGAGTTGAGAAAAGTGGTGGGACACAAGATTAATATTAAAAATGTCAATAATGTTTTTATAAACTACTGGTGTACAATATGAGTAGGAAATCAGACAAAAATTCCATTTATAGTAGCAACTAAAAGAATCAACTAACTAAGAATAAACTTAAGCAAAGACATAAAGTGACTGTATTCAGAAAATAAAAAACCATTGCTTAAAAGAAACTAAAGAAAACATGAATAAATGGAAGGCATTCCATGTTAATGCATTGGAAGACTAAGTATTGTAAGATGTCAATTCTGCTGAAACAGATTTACAGATTCAACACAAAGAAGCCCACCGTAAACAGACAGCCATCACAAGATCACAAACCTCCATCCTGGTTGAGGCCTTCGAGCAGAACCAATTCCCTGGCTTTCAGACCAGAGAAGAACTGGCAAAGCAAACTGGTCTTCCAGAAGCAAGAATTCAGGTAAGTTCAGGCAAATCCCCAAGTATATGTCTTATCAAGAAAACTGTGTGTCATATGAAGGCCCAGGTTCCCTGGTGAATAATGAGAAAGGGAAATTCTTGGCAGAGCCTCAAATGCCTACAGTTTTAGCTAAGCAATGTAGGGTCCAATGCTGCCCAGCAGGACATAATCTTCCTTCCCCTGGATATATTTTTTCCAAGACCCAATGACCTCTCGATTGCACTAGCCTGAACGTGGGCCCATTAAAATAGCCTGTTTGCTTGGCAGACAGACCAGGAGGAATGGAGTTGTTTTCTCTGAGGATCCCTGAGCCTGTGTCTCTCTTTCCCACACTTAGGTATGGTTAAAGAACCAGAGAGCTCACCACCGAAAGAGAGCAGCAGAGGATGCATGAATTCCTTCACAGATGCCCCAAATCAGAGGCCCCACCTGACCATTGGACCATGCATTGTCCCCAACAGTCCCCATCATCTTTCTCCTTGCAATATTTCCAGTGGGAATCAAGTTATTACACTCACTCCACTTTCTCCTGTCACACCTTATCTAACTTGGGATCCATTTGCAAGCTGCCTGAGACCTGCACCCTTGGCCCTGGTGGTCCCGCCCTCCAAGACTGTGCAGGGAGGGAACAATGTTTTCTCCCCACAGATGCTTATGGCTCACTTGCCATCAGAACCACCACAGGGAAGAAGGTTCTCAGATACTCAGACACCTTCCCTGCCAACTCTCGAGAAAAGGTCAGGATCTCTCCAAAACCACTGGCATGGCCATGGTGCAGTTCAAAGACAATCCTCCAACTCAACCTGAGAGGGAAAAGCAACAGTTGCACAATGAGGGACAGACAGACAGACCTCATTCCATGCAGTGGTATGGCAAGGAGCTACAGGCAGTGATTGCAGAATGCGGCCCTCCCGAGGGGACGCTTAAGTTTCCTGGGCACACTGAGACACAGCTGCACCTGCAGCAGGCAGAATCAGTTGAGGAGCCATCACATTTGCCTTCCCAAGGGAACCAGCAAGATTTGGAGGCATCTTGCCTTTTTGATGAAGGGTTGTTGAGCACAGAATTTCAGGAAAAAGCACAACATTTCCTTCATCTGGGTCCCCTGGAGAAGGACCCTGAGCCAGCTGAACCACCCCCCAGAGTTGAAGAATTTCAGGTTCTGCTCCACATGCTATGAAGTGAACTGGGGCCTATGCCATAAGAGGTGGAAGAGGTCATTCCCAAAACCTCAAACCAGACCACTCTTACTTTGGTGCTAAACTATGAGGAATTAAACCTCATGCTCCAGAGAAATTCCCTGGAACCACAGTGAAGGATCAATGAATCCAAAAGCCAAGTGGAGGATTTCACTGACCCATGGGCAGTGGTGGTGTCCTCTATTGACTAATTGAGGAAAAGATGGTTTCCAAGCTCCACATTACCTCTGGGCACACCATGGATATGAGACAGTGGGCACATGGGCCTAATCCTGATGGAATGAAAGCATCTGTAGGAAAACCACTGCCTCTACTCACAAATCATAAGGTCCTCAGCATTTTGGATAATCCAGGGTTTCTCACGGAAGCCAGGACGGGGATCAGGGCTTACAGGATATACCTGCCCTGCATTCCCTACTGGCACGATTGGAGGTCACACTGCATATGAGCTACAAGCATGAAGGAGTGAGTGTCATATTTCCTGGGCATTGGAGTTGACAAATAAGAGCTTGATCCCAGCCCTGAGACTTGGAATAGGCAATTGGCAGCTATTGCAACATCTACCAATAATGGGATGAATGAAGGGGTCATGGCCCTAACAGTTCGGCATCATCAAGCATGAAGATTTTCTTCATCATTGAATCAGGTAAAACACCAACAAACTCCAGGGCAAGATTGACTTGCTACTACATGCACACACCTCAGGATACCTATCAACATTACCACTTTTCCTATTTGAGAAACTTTGGATAAAATTACCCATATATCTAGGCATAAACATTCATACTATCATAATCAAAGACGTGTGTATTGTACGCCTTTCGGGAATCATCATGAAATTGGGGCTCCTTCTTTCCAGTCATGAGAACTCCTACATTTACCTAATAGTTCTTCACAGCATATGTGAGTTTACATTGCTACAATAAACATGTCTGAAGATAAATGTTTCTATGTCGTGTAATTCCATCCACTGATATTCTGTCCCCTCACCCATACAAATCTTTCAGTGATTTGCTTTACCTTCTTTCCACAAATACTTGTGACAAGAAGCTCAAAACAGAGCTCTAGTTTATTGGTATAGCTCCAGAGATACCCAGGCTACAAAGCTATATTACCAACAGGTGTTCAGCAGAGACCCTCCCAGGCTTCCCTGGGTGCCTATTGTGAACATGTTCCACTAGGGTGAAGGCTCCAAATCAGGAGAGCAAGACTATTCCAATGCCATTTTAGATAGCCACATGACAGCAAGCAGAGGTTGGGGCATTCTGCAGACTGTTGAAGCACACACATACACCCATCAGCACACACAACACAACACACTCATGCATGGAGCTCAGAGGCATGAACACTCATGCACACACACAAATGCAGAGAAACTCAAGAGCACACCCAAACACTGCTGGAACACATCAGCTGAAAAGAATCTGATATATACAGCAACACCATTGGTAATATGACATGCTGTTATTCTTTCACTTGTTATTCAGAGATAGCAATGTAGAGCCCAAGTTCAGCTATCTTGCCATCCATCCATAGTCACATGATCATGCTTCTAACAGGCAGCTCGATGCAATGATCTACTTTGTGCATTGCACATCCTGGGGCTGAGTGTCATGTTGAGACACCAATTCCACTGGTTTAGAGACCCAGACCGGGGAACTGAGAGGAGCCTCAGGGCCCTAGCCTTTGTCAGTGCAACTCCCCTTTCCCCACAAAGCCTCTGCACAATGCCAGCTGAGCTCTCTACCTATAACCTGGCTGCTGAGCAAATCAACACCGCTGCTCTCAGAACACATCAGTGGGGAGTGTAGTGCAAGGGAAAGCTGGGGGATGTCTGCGGTGCAGGGAAACGCAGATTTCTTCATCCAGTGTAGACCTTCTCATCGCAGCGGTTCTTCCAACATCACAGCTACACCCAGACCACAGGAAGGCCATGAGGGGAAGAACAAGCAGAGAGGTTCTCACTCTGAACTCTTGCCTCACCTCAGAGTGAACCCTGAATTGACAAGAATGAGGATCTTGGTCCTGTGGACTACTTCTTGCTCTGGAAACCTTATGTTGCTGATGCCTCCTGCTGACTGCCCTCAGGTTAGGGAAAAGGCCAGAAGAGCTGCAAGTGGGCATTTTGCCTTTAGAGCCCGACAGCAGGATGTGATATGACCAGGGCTTTGGGCGTGGCTGTGGTTGGAGTGGGGGGTGGAGTTGGGGATCCTGTAGGAATGGGGGAAAAGGTGGTGTATGGGTGCTGGGGATTCCCAGTGGGGTCTCCACCTTTAGGGATTTCTCCAGAATGATTGCCTGGCCCCAATCACAGACAAATTGTCTTCATGATGTTCTCTTCACTTCCATCTAGGAAGGAGAGATTCTGTCCCATTCGGTGCTTTTCAGATTTCCTCAGTTCACATCATCATACAAAATCTGCAGGGGTTATGAATTGTGCTGCCAACTCTCTAGCATTTCTGCAATTTAAATCACACAGGACTTGCCACTCCTAAAGCAATTCTGCTCTCTATTTTTATTTTCTTTTTTTCCATCATGCTGAAAGAATCCATTTGCCGGTGATGAGATTTATGTGCCTCAGGATGTGAGGGAAAGTGGAAAGTATGAGGCTATGTGAGTCTCTATCCATTTTCAATCATAGGGAGATCAGTGATTAAAAAAAGAAAGAGGGAAGAGAGCATGAGGAGATCAGAGAACAAAATGTTTTTCTATTTTCAAACTAAGTAGCACAGGTTTCAGGGGAAAAGAATTCTGAGGGGTGCCCCACTGTGCAGTGCTCTCTGTACTTCCTCTTAATTTGATTCCAGATTGGTCATAAATGCTTTATGGAGAGCCAGTCAGAAAGGCTTTTTCAAAGTGGGTGGGACATCCTGAGCCTTCATAAGGCCTGGGTTTCTGGGAACTGTTCAGTTGGGACCTGCTCTCCCTGGGCTCAAGAAGACTCTGCCCAATATGAATCTGACTAGCACTTCGAGTGGTTATTTTCCAAGGGTATTTTGTATTTTGATCAGACCAAGGGCCTTGCTTATTTTCCAGAGGTTAGGAGAGTTTACATTGCAATGGGGAAGGCACAGACCCTTTGTGGATGGGGCAGCTTTCCTGTCATACTTAGGTCGGGAGATTGATGGGAGGTGTAAATTGGATGCTGGAATGTAAAAGTGAACAGGGCAGCCATGAGTCCCATGAGTTACTCTGGGGAAAGTTTTAAGATAAGTACATTGGGTGGAAGAAAATATAGCTTGAAAAACCTCATGTGTTCCACAGCAAGTTTAGGGAAGCCTACTATTTATCATTCAGCACCACATTTTTTGGGGTTTTCTTCACTTGAAACTTTCCACTTTTTCCTTTCCTTTCTTTTCATTCTTTCCCTGGCCTCCTCTTGGGTTTCCTTTGAATTTTGCATGTTATCTGTGAATTTCTGGATAGGATCCCAATATCAATGTTCAGCACCCTTTCTCCTATGTACATTTATCCCTCCTTGTGTGCAAATTCACATGGCTTGAGGAGGATGCCTCATGGAAAAATAGCCAGGAGTCATCACATTTGGAAGCCCCCACCTCAGTAGTAAAACAAATGCACTTGCACTCAGTCCATGTTTTCATCCATACTTAAAACCTTCCAGCTCCTTTCACCCATTTCTCGTCATCAGGCCTACTGAGAGGAGATGCCTGAAGAAAGAGGATCATTTTGAATGCCAGTCAAAAAGCTACCCTGCAGACATGTTTTGAGCAGAGCCCCTACCCTGGTCTAGCTTCCAGGGAAAAGCTGGCCAAAGATATTGGCATTCCAGAGGATCAGATTCAGGTAGGCATGGATCTCTACTCCATGGGTTCTCAGATTCTGAGTTTTGGGGAGAGCTGGGCTAAGCACTTTTCAGGAATTCTCCTATTACACAGGAATTTCACTCAACGGTTTCTCCCTGTGAAGTAACATAAGATGGAAAATGAAATCCAAACAAGGACTCCTTTTATTGGTTTTACCGATGGTGGAAATATATGGATTGGGCATAATTTCCCTCCATCCTAGAAGGGTATGGCACCTTCTCCTGATTGGTGTATGTGATGCTTATGATGAGAGTCTGGAGTATTTAAAACCCTGAATCACTGTATGAGTGACATGGTGTCATTCATTAATGGAACTGAGCACCCAGCATTAGGAACAATATATCATAATGAGGACTCATGGGTAAGAAATTCATGGAAATTCCATCTTGTCAGGTGGTGCTTCAAGTGGGCTTGCCTTAGGGGAGACTCAAAGGCTCTGTCCTGTAGTGACTGCTTCTGAATGGACAATCGTTGTGCAAAATGAAGCTAATCTGACTTTTCTCCAAATGTATCCAAGGATCTGGAGAGAACTATATCATACCCCATGGGAGAAGCAGTGTAAAGGGGGACAAGGAAGAAATAGAAATGTCCCCCTAGTGCAAAACAATGATGTTAGGGCCTTAGATCAAATGGCATAATCTCCAATGAGCCATTGGCCACAGGGACCAGGATGTGAGGAGATGCTGAGATGAAGAACTGTTTCTTCTCTCTTTAGGCGACAGTTCTGGCTGTAGGAGATGGGTGTACTCAAATGCTGTGGATGAAAGTGCCTGCTGTGGCAAAACCTGTTGATTAGCTGGCCTAGAGTCCCAGGGTGTTTTTGAATTGATGGTAAGGAAGCACAGTCGTGGAAACTATGTTGGAGGAGGCTGGCTCAACAGCGGTGTTGAATAATTGACATGTCAGTTTCCAAATTCCACCGGTATTTCAGAATTCTTGTCTAAAACTGTTTCAGATAAATGAATGAGAGAAGGGGCATAACATTTTAGCCCAATGCCTGTGGGTGAAGCACAGGTCACAAGATATAGGTTGCCCTTTAGAATGTAAGTCTTTTCATAGGTATTCAGTTTTCCAAGGAAAACAAACACTCAGTTGTGAGTGTAAAGAAACTTCTGAATCTGACTCCAGTAATGAGGAGCCAAGCACAGCATCCACTGGGCTTTGTTTCTAGCAGGTATTTCAACACTAGGCATCCTAGTCCCTGGGAGTCTCCCTATTAATTGTTCAATTAGGGGTCAACGAACCAGGACAGAAAGATGAATGAAGAGCTGATCATCAGTTTGCTCTGGGCAATCCTAAGTCCCAGTTTCAAGGGCATACATAGAGATCACATCCGCAAGCATTCTGTCTGGCAGTAGCCTTTCTGCTTGTGAGGGGAAGACAAAGGAAAATATGAGACATGGCAGGATGTGGAGGAGTGAAGGACACAGAGGGGGGAGGGAGAATGCACTGGCTCAGGACACCAAGCTCAGTCTCTTCCCACAGGGGGAAATGACTGTGGATTCCCTGAGCATGAGCAAAGCCAGATGCTAAGATGGGCTGAGGGGGGGTATGTGGTTTTCTGAATTCTAGGTTAATATTTTGCCATTGTTGCATCTTGCATGCATAATAATATTTGTCCTAAGGATATTTCCCCCAGGGTTGGGTGTACCACCCAGTTTGTTTTACTTTATCAGAGCCATCCTTTGTGATAGGATAGAGTGAGTTGCTGACTCTCCTATCTTCTTTGGCCCATTAGATGTGGTTCCAGAACTACAGATCAAAGTGCTTAAAGCAGAGCTCACTGCCATCTATATCCTCCTCAGAACAAGAGCAGACTCAGCAGCAGAAGGGCAGTGGTGGAACTGTGGTGAGTACACTTCAGTCCCAAAGGTTTTTTACTGTGGGCTGACATTGTCTGTGAAGAATGCTGCATAGGACAGCAGCCAATGACATCTTGTCCTGGGCATCACCAGGCAAGAGGAGTGCACATTTTCACATTCTTTGGTTGTTTCAGGCACTTTTGTAACAAAGGAGCATTTGGACCTTCTGCTCCTGCTGCTACTTGGCAATACCACCTCCTGTCTTCTGCCACCATGAGGGTTGCCTCTGAGGGTTGGACTGGTCGATGGACTCCCTGGGTTGGGGGCTAAGTAGGAGTTGAAGTGGCCAGAAATGATATTCAAATATCTGTGTTTGGGGTTTGAATGTGAAAACTGGTCTCAACGCCCTCTGTTCCTCATGTGTTGTTCTTTACTGTGCTTACCCAAAGAAGCCCACTGTAAGAGGATAGCCGTCATGAGATCACAAACCTGCATCCTGGTTGAGGCCTTTGAGCAGAACCAATTCCCTGGCTTTCAGACCAGAGAAGAACTGGCAAAGCAAACTGGTCTTCCAGAAGCAAGAATTCAGGTAAGTTCAGGCAAATCCCCAAGTTTATGTCTTATCAAGAAAACTATGTATTGTATGAAGGACCAGGTTCCCTGGTGAATAGTGAGAATGGGAAATTCTTGGCAGAGCCTCAAATGCCTACAGTTTTAGCTAAGCAATGTAGGGTCCAATGCTGCCCAGCAGGACATAATCTTCCTTCCCCTGGATATATTTTTTCCAAGACTGAATGACCTCTCAATTGTACTGGGCTGAACTTGGGCCCATTAGAAATAGCCCATTTGCTTGGCAGACAGACCAGGAGGAATGGAGTTGTTTTCTCTGAGGATCCCTGAGCCTATGCTATCTTTCCCATTCTTAGGTATGGTTTAAGAACCGGAGGGCTCGCCACTGAAAGAGAGCAGCAGAAGATGCATGAATTCCTTCACAGATGCCCCAAATCAGAGGCCCCACCTGACCATTGGGCAGGAGCAAAACCCCCCAAGCATTGTCCCCAACAGTCCCCATCATCTTTCTCCTTGCAATATTTCCAGTGGGAATCAAGTTCTTACACTCACTCCACTTTCTCCTGTCACACCTTATCTAACTTGGGATCCATTTGCAAGCTGCCTGAGACCTGCACCCATGGCCCTGGCAGTCCAGCCCTCCAAGACTGTGCAGGAAGGGAGCAATGTTCTCCCACCACAGATGCTTATGGCTCACTTGCCATCACAACCACCACTGGGAAGAGGGTTCTCAGATACTCAAATATCTTCCCTGCCCCCATTCCTGAGGAAAGGTCAGGATCTCTCCAAAACCACTGGCATGGCCATGGTGCAGTTCAAAGACAATCCTCCAACTCAACCTGAGAGGGAAAAGCAACAGTTGCAGGATATGGGTCAGCCAGACACACCTCATTCCATGCAGTGGTATGGCAAGGAGCTACAGGCAGTGATTGCAGAATGTGAACCTCCTGAGGGGATGCTTAAGCTGCCTGGGCACACTGAGACACAGCTGCACCTGCAGCAGGCAGAATCAGCTTAGGAGCCATGTAGGCATATACATGCATATTATCATAATCAAAGATATGTGTATTGTACTCCTCTTGGGAATCTTTGTGAAATTGGGGCTCTTCATTCCAGTCATGAGAACTCCTACACTTACCTCATAGTTCTTCACAGCATATGTGAGTTTACATTGGTACAGTAAACATGTCTGAGGATAACTGTTTCTATGTTGTGTAATTCCATCCACTGGCATTCTGTTCCCTCACCCATACAAATCGTTCAGTGATTTGCTTTACTTTCTTTCCACATATACTTGTGACAAGGAGCTTGAAACAAAGCTCTTGTTCATTGGTATAGCTCCAAAGATACCCAGGCTACAAAGCTATATTACCAACAGGCATTCAGCAGAGCCCCTCCCAGGTTTCCCTGGGTGCCTATTGTGAACATGTTCCACTAGGGTGAAGGCTCCAAATCAGGACGGCAAGACTATTCCAATGACATTTTAGATAGTCACATGATAGCAAGCAGAGTTTGGGGCATTCTGCAGACAAAGCAAACACATACACCCATCAGTACACACACACACACAACACACTCATGCATGGAGCTCAGAGGCATAAACACTCATGCACACACACAAATGCAGAGAAACTCAATGACACACCCAAACACAGCTGGCACACATCAGCTGAAAAGAATCTGATACATACAACACCACCTTTGTTAATATGACATGCTGTTATTCTTTCACTTATCATTCAGAGATAGCAATGGAGAGCCCAAGTTCAGTGATCTTGCCATCGATAGTCACATGATCATGCTTCTAACAGGCAGCTTAATGCAATGACCTACTTTGGCCATCCATTCATGATACTGTCTGATGAAAAAAATAGATATTGACATCTGTTAGGTGTCACTTTATCTTCCAAAACACTTACAGTATGTATGAACCTATATCAATATCTCTCTATATGGGCCATACAACTTTCTGTCACCACCCCTTCCATGCCAAATTCATTAGGGTTGCACCTATTTGTAGGTTCTCTAGGGAGGCATGTAATGCCCTGTCCATGGGAGAGAAATGGTGGGCATGTGCCCCAGACATCACATTTCTGGACAGAGTGCCTGCAGAAGAACGAGGGATTGAAGTGCCTGGCCAAGAAAGCCAAGTTGACCACATGGCCACAGGTGTTGCTGGTTAGAAAACACTGGTGTTAATGGATTTGGGTCTTTCCCCATGCATGGCACATCCAGGGGCTGAGTGTGATGTTGAGACACCAATTCCACTGGTTTGGAGATCCAGACTGGAGAGCTGAGAGGAGCCTCAGGGCCCTGGCCTCTGTCAGAGCAACTCCTCTTTCCCCACAAAACCTCTGCACAATGGTAGCTGAGTTCTCTATCTAGAACCTGGCTGCTGAGCATTTCATCCCTACTGCCCTCAGAACACATCAGCAGGTAGAGTAGTACAGGGGGTGTTCTGGGGGATATCTGATGTTCAGGGAACTGCAGATTTCTTCATCCAGTCTAGGCCTTCTCATCACTGCACTTCTTCAAACATCACAGCTACACCCAGACCACTGGAAGTCCATAATGGGACCAAGCAGAAAGGGCCTTGTTCTCAACTCTAGCTTCACCTCAGAGAGTGCCCTGAACAGCAGGATGTGATACAGCTAATTTTCTGAGCATGGCTATCATTGTATTAGGGGGCGGTGTTAGGTTCGTGTTATTCATTATCCTAACTGAGCACCCAACATTAGAAATAATATATGGAAATGAGTTCACAGGAGTAATAAATTCTGGCTAAGGTGAGAAATGCTCTTGATAGCACCTCAAGTGGAGTTGGCTCTTGGGAGAGTCAGATGCTCTCTCCCACAGGTACTGCTTCTGAATGGACAAGTGTTGTGCAAAATGAAGCTAATCTGACTTTTCTCCACTTGTGGCTGAGGAGCTTGAGGGAGCTGTTATACCCCCTGGGAGAAGCAGTATAAAAGTAGACAAGGAAGAAATATAAATGTCCCCCTAGAGGAAAATGATGTCAGCATTTTAAATCAAATGGAATAATGTCCAATATGCCATTTGCTACAGGGACTACAGTGTGAAGGGATGCTGAGGTAAAAAAATATTTCTTGTCTCTTCATGCAACAGTTCTGGTTGGGGGAGACTGGGTTGACTCAAATGCCATGGATGAAAGTGCCTGCTGTGGGAACACCTGCTGATTGGCTGGCCTAAAGTCACAGGGTGCATTAGAATTGATGGTAAGGAAACACAGTCCTGGAAACTATGCAGCAGATTTTGCTTGAGAAGACATATATTTGGGGATTTGCCTGAACTTACCTGAATTCTTCCTTCCAGAAAGCCTGTTTGTTTAGCCAGTTCTCCTCCTGTCCTAAAACCAGGGAATTGGATCTGCTCAAAGACCTCAACTACGATGATGGTTTGGGATCTCGTGATGGCTGTTTGCTTATGGTGGGATCCTTGGGTAAGCACTCTAAAGGGGAACACAGGAGCATCAGAGGGCATTGAGACTAGTTTTCACATTCAAACCCCAAACACACATATTTAAATATCATTTCTAAACACTGTAACTCCTTCTAAGCCCCCACCTGGGGATCCCACAGGCCAGCACAACCCTCAGAGGCAACCCTTGTGGTGGCAGAAGAAAGTAGGTTGCAGTACCATGAAGCAGCAGAAGCAGAAGGTCCAGAGGCTCCTTTGCTACTTGTTTGCCTGAAACAAGCAAACAGTGCAAAAATGTGCGCACCTCTGGTCTGGTGATGCCCAGGACAAGATGTCATTGGTTGCTGGCCTATGCATTCTTGGCAGACAATGTCAGCCCCCATTAAATAGTTGTTTTGGCCAAATGAGATCTGCTGGAGTAAAGCATTTGGCCTGCAGTGTTCTCTCCATTGTTCCAACGCTACCCCTGCTCCTGCTGCTGTGTTTGCTCTTGCCTGAGTAGGATCCAGGTGGCAGTGATCTCTGCTTTAGGTATCTTGTCTATGTGCAAATATTTGTCAACCTCCAAAAAAAGTTTATCTAGTCTTGATTTTTATTACCTGTGGTTTGGAGACATTGGGGGTTTGGGGAGATAATGATATATATGCACCAATATCAACTTTGTTTTTGGGGGGTTTTGACAAGAATAAGTAGTTTGTAATTTCATTTAATTTCTTCTTTTCAACCTCTGGAGCTACTGCACTGTATAAAACAATGAATTTGTAATTCCATAGCTGATGTTGAAATAATGACTATTATGTATTTGACATAATGATGGCTCTTTATGGCTCTAAGAAATTTTTTATAACTTATGGGTCGAAGAAAGTTCAAAGTCTTCAGAAAATTTGTACTTCATCAAAAAATTAAGGTTTTATATGCCACTTTCAGTTACTGACTAAGGTCTTCAAGTAGTTGTTGCAGGTTTCTTTCATGTTGAGGTCATAATTTGTCATGATGTCAGTTTTCCCTTGTTCATCTCTTTTCTGTCATAAAGAAATCATTTGTTGCTTCACAAGCAGCTGGGAACATCAATTTAAAACTCATGAGAGAAAAGTTATTCAGGGAGACTATAATGAGCACTATAAGTGATAAAATACCCAATGCCAACTTCATAGTATACTCCTTAGTCTACATCCCCATGACTAGTTTACACAGAACAGAATATGTGATGTAAATCAGACATAAATGGATAAAGTAAATTTCATTGGCTGTTGACTTTAATTTAATAAGCTTATTTAAAGCTGAATTAACTAATCTATGTGGTTATGGTTGGTTTTGGGAAGTTTGTAAAATATTTTCTTAACTGAAGTGTTACAATATAAATGCCTAATTCCAGGAAGCCATTTATCAGTAGAAATCTGAATTGATATTGATAACAAAAAGTAACGTCTTAAGACAGAAACCTGTCAGGGGCCACCTCAATCTGCATATTAAGGTGGTGGTAGGGGGAAGATAATATTGATCCCATTGGGAATCTTAGATGTTCATAAAATAATTGAGCAAGCCATTTTTTCCTGTACTGCTGAAGTAAAACAACTTCATAACATAATCATGATAAAGATGTAAAAGTGAAAAGTGAAGGACTAAAATTAGTTATGCTTATTTGATATGTTATAAATTGAAAGGAAAGTGTTTAGAAAGTGTATAAAAATTAAAAGTGATGGACTTCAGTGTAGTCAGACTCTCTTGTGTACTAAAACCAGGCCCACAGTGCCATGCATGGTGTCTCACCTTTTGAGGTATTAGCTAGATCAGTCACTATGACCCTTCAAACAAGAAAAGTATCTACCATATCTCCTGGTCATGCTCCTGAAGTAGATGGAAATACATTGTTGCTTTGTACTCCTGTGACTGCCAGCTGGCAATGGTTTGACATTGCCTCCAGACTGCCTGTTTCTTAGTGCCAGAGGGTGCTGTGCACTGGGCCAGTAGAACATTGGATTATTGGACTGATTAGGTTATCAACTGCATAAAAAGAGAGTTCACCATCAAAATGGTGTTTTCTATAGAGAGAAAGAAGTTCTGAACCCCAGAATGTAGTGAAAGCAGACTCACTAAGGTTGTATCCTTGATTTCTCAGTCTTTTTGGGTTCTGGTGAGTAAGGGAGTGAGTTTTAACCAGGTAGAAGAGTCCTCATTTATTTTTAAATGATTTTTTAAAAATCAGAATGTATTTAATTTGACTGCAGGTAATTGGGCCTAGGCCATATGAGGTCAGGTTAAGTTATTGTGGAAATAAAATTTCTCTGGATTTATTGATTCTTTAGTAATTTTCAAAGGCAATCTCACCTAATATTACCATTCAGGGAAGAGTTTTATGCAATTAGATGAGTGAGAGTCAGACAAATGAACAAAGAAATGTATACTGAAAAATTCAATGAATGTACTGAAAGTATAGTAGAGTTGTAATAAAGGATACAGGAAAGGCAAAGGTTATCTTAGGTTGGGGTTTAGTGAAGGGACCTCTGAGAAAATAACTAAACAGAAATAGTAGGAACATGAGTTTGATGTGGGAAAGAGTTTGAGTGGATTGTGGTGGAAATAAAGGATGACTATAATGGTCAGTGCTGAAGTAATAGCTAGGCTTAAATGCATTTGTGTGGTTCTAAGTGGTGATTTAAAGTAAAATCCTTAGATGCCTGGTGGAGTCATAACTGAATGTACAGAAGTTGAGGGAAAATATTTTGTTAAAATGGCATAACTTGATTATATTTACCTCAATTGACATCCAAGTAAATCAGAGAGTAACATCTTGTGAAGATTTTTTTATAATTCCAGGAGTGAAGGATGGGGATAATGTCTTGAGGTATATTTGATTTTTTCTGCTTCTGTCTGTGAATAGAGCCAACAGTGGAATAAATTGAAGCAATTGAATAAATGTGTGAGATTGTCATGACAGTGTATGGAAATGGAAGTGAAAGGGGCCTATGTTTGAGTCTTGAAATATTCTAATAATATTGCTTGAAGAGTGCAATGCAGCACATAAGAGGAAAGAGTGACTAGAATAGCATGAATATACTCAGGGAACTGATATATCATAGAAGTCTAGGAAAAATAAAGTTCATAAAAGGTCTAATTCTTTGTTTCCAAGTTATAGACTGAGACACATACCCTGGCTTTATTCATGGAGAGATCACTAGTAAGGGTAGCATGATTTATTTAAGAGGAAGTCAGTCATGTTAGTAACAAACACTTGAGGCAGTGTGAGGAAAGGGGAAAAGTGCTCAGGCAGTTTGGCTGTGAAAGGAGGAAAAGGAGATCAGGCACAAGAGAAGAAATAGGTATAGGGGACATTTTCTTTCAAAATAGGAAAGAAAGAGAAGAGAAAGTTGTGAGCCATCACCCATATGGACATAATCTATGGTAAAGTGATAGAGTGTAGATAGGACAGGTGGGTAGTGATATTATTGGGTTTGGTGGTGCAGGGTTGACAGGTGGGTAGGTTGGGAAGGGTGGATTATAATACCCAGGATACTGGGGGGAGAGATGGGAAAGGGACCAGGTGAACATTTGGGATTTGTGGGTATGAAGTTTAAAGTACAGAGGTGGGAATGCTCTTATGGCAATATGAAAAGGAAGTGTCACTGGTTTAGGGTGTTGGTTGGGGGAAGCATTCAGGACAAGGCACATCTGGAGCAGGCTTCTAAGGAGTGTGTGAATGTTCATCCTGTCATAGTGTGTTGCATCAGTGGGTGGAGACCCACACAAGGAGTGCGAAAGAGATGAACTCCCATTTTTGGGAGGACCGATTTGCTCAGAAATAGACAGGTGGGCTCTCTTAAGAGCAAGGGTGTTCCTAATAGGGGAGGACAAATCAATGTGTCAAGACCCCCTATTGCATGTAACTATGAATCTTGTCATCCAATGAGTCAAGCCAGGGCGTCGTCATGGGCCCCGGGGGGATGGGGATGGAGGAACTGAATAGATCAAACGGGGTATTTAGTGGTCAGTGGAAATGTTTTTCATTACCTTACAGTGATGGACACAGGACATGGTAAATATCATCAAAACTTATAAAAGTGTATGGTCTAAAATGTAAACCATACTGTAAACCATTGACAATGTTTAGTAGCTTTGTTTCACTATCTGTATAACAGTTATAACAATGTTACCATCCACATACAAAAAGGTTTTAATATGGGGTGAGGAAAGGGGGAGGAGGTTGGGTGTATGAGAGTCTCTTGTATTCTGTGTGGGACTTTGCTGTGACCTAAAACTTTTTTGAAAATTAAATGAAAAATAGTAAGACACTGGAGTGTGAGAGGGGGAAGGTGCCACAGTACAGACAGGACACCAGATATTGCAGTGATAAAAGGCACAATGTCAAAAAAAATTATTTTAACTTTTCCCCATTTTTGGAATATCCCAATCCTTTCATTTTATTTTATGTTTAGTTTTTAAAAGTTTTTATGTGTTTTATCTCTTACATTTAAACTTATCACTATTTCATTTTCCTATTAATTGTATTTGGCTATTGTATTGGCTTCATCTTTAAAGAAGCTTTGGATCATGGAAGGATTACAACTGGGGTGGGAGAGGACAATTGGTGGGGGGTGTCAGGGATGGGGGGTGCATGGAGGAAGTTCACCTAAACATATAGAAAAGGTATATAAAATTGTTCAAATGCTCATGGGGCATGGTCACAATGGGTGCAGAATCACTCAATAAATGAGAGAATACTGAATTCCCATCCTGGAGAGCTCTGCCACATTCTCCAAGGGAGCAGCAACAGTCCCCCAAATGCAGGGGCAGTGTCTGGCAAAGGATGATGATCCACTGATGGGCTCTTGTTATTGATGACTAACATTATGAGTCTTTGTCTTGAAATTGAAACTTGGCCTGTTGTTATGGGGTGCCTAAGGGTTGGCTCCTGAGAGCCTCCTTGTTGCTCAAATGTGGCCTCTCTCTAAGCCAAACTCAGCATATGAATGCATTACATTCCTCCCAGCATGGGATATGACTCCCAGGGATCTCTCCCTGGTACTGAGGGATTACTACCAAGTGACAACTGGCAATATGACTGGAAAAAGACCTCAAATAAAAGGGGGAAAATGTAAAGACAAATGACTTCATATGGCTAAAAGACTTCAAAGTGAGTCAATAGGTCATCCCAGAGGTGACACTTATACACATCTCAGTAGGACCTCATAGGCTTCCAAAGTGGATATCACCCCAAATAGAGGGGCTCCTGAGGGCTCTGGAGACACCCAGGTCCTATATCAGGGTGGGTAGCTCTGGAGTTTGTTGCCTTATCAGTGGGTCCTTCCTTGGAATCTGTGCTCCTGAGAGTGAGAGAGTTGGACTCAAACATATCTTCCCTGCACATGGTCCATCTGTCCCTTCTATTCAAACCTATATGTGGTGCTGGAGTTTGTAGGTATACTTCCAGAGACTGCAGTTTTTGGGCTGTCCATGTGCCAGGTGGGCCCAGAATCTCAGTGAAGCAGCAACTCCTACTCTACAACTCAATGGACTCACCCAGGACACCTGGCAGGTAGATGATGACGGACAATGGCCATCCCAGTGAATGGAGAGAGTCTGCAGCTTCAGGCAGGATAATCCTATCCATCTTATCCATGGGATATAAGCCCCCTCTCACTTGGAGGTGGAGTGGTCATCACCATCCCAGACTCCTCAGGATTGGGGGAAGAGCTATGGGCTGGAGTGGACTTATTGGTATTCTGTTATAGACTTATTGTGATTTAAGCAATGGAAAATATTACAACATTAATGTGCAGCCAGTGGTCACTGGATGCTTTAGGGGCAGGGAGAGGGAAAAACAGTTGTAATACAGGAACTTTTTTGGGACTTGGGAATTATCCTGAGTGACATTGCAACAACAGATATAGGCCATTTTATATCATCATATAACATGCAGAACTGTGTGGGAGAGAGTGTGGTCTACAATGTGAACTATGGTCCATGTTTAATGGCAAAGCCCCAGGATGTGTATATCCATTGCAGGTGATGTGCCACACTAATGAAGGATGTTTATGTGGGAGGTTGTGGGAGGTGTGGGAGGTGGGGCATATGGAATCACTATAATTTTTGTGTAACATTTATGTAATCTAAGTATCATTTTAAAATTTATTGTAAAAAAGAGAAGAAATATGTATAGGGGACATTTTCTTTCAAAATAGGAGAGAAATCATGAGTTAAAATGATGAGGTGACTGATTTTGATAAGAGGGAGAAGTTGCTGGTAAATATTTCAATTTTATTTTAAAAAATGGTTTTTGAATAAACAGGAAAGACAGGATTTCAATTGGAGACATTCAAATTAATCAGGTGTAACATGATCCTTCAATGAGAAAGAAGGACCATTTAATGGTAATGAATACAGGAATAATTGTAGAGATTATGGTGCTAAACTGAGGCTATTTGTCTAAATATAACATTCATCTGTTTATTATGAGGTGATCCATTCTGGTAGAAGTAATGTGAATTGTGAGAATATGTGATATTCAAAACTATTGAGTTAAAGTGATTATAGAATGTGGAAGAATGATTCAATTATTAAGATATAGTCAGTTTGTCAGGTATATTGCATAGCACTAGGATTCATGACTGCATTTAGCCCCAAAGCAATAGCTTAGTAATATGTTGTGTCAGATGTAGTAATGAGCAACACAGGTAATTAGAGTCACCTCCTATGAGGGTAGATTTGGTAAATAGATATTTATTGACAGGTGGGATCAATATAGTGACATCAGAAATGTTCTCAGGAAGTATATGATGAAATGAATGAATATGCATGGATTACACTGCTAGGTAAGCATTAGTTGAAGTGAAAGCTATATTTGGGATCAGATTACCTGTACTATATGGAATGTACAATGAAGATATTCATATCTTTATTTGCCAGAGAAGCCAAGACTTGTGAACTTTTGACCCTGAGAGAAGCAAGTCCTCTGCCAATTTCTCTTGGAGCATACCACATGTTCTCATTGATTGGGCTAAGATTACATTCAGGTGAAGTGTTTGGGTTCATTACAGGAGGGTTTGGGAATTGTGGTCAAGACTTGTCCCTGATGGCTTCTTTCTCCATTCTCAGCTTTGTATGTCTACTCCTTGTCTGGCTGTGAGTAGAAGATAGTTGCCAGCTGAGCTATTGACAATGCAACACAGGTGAGCAGGGAATTCTTCTTTAACTGAACTCACACATCTGTGCCAGCAGATGATCAGGTTTCTACTATGGGCATGGTTAATCCAAGAGCATTCAGGAGCTATTAAAGAATCCGAGCTTCAATTAAGTTTATACAGGTCTCTAGAAGAATTATGGTACATTAAGGACTGATCATTAAGTAATCTCCTTGCAGCCATCAGAATTGTTTCCAGCTTCCATGAAGTCTGTCTAGTCTCTGGGAAGATGTGTGTAGCCATTGGGCAGTTTGATGTAATTATGAATTCCAAAAATATAATTGGATCATGCTTGTAAACTGATCTGTTATCTGGGAATGATTAAGTTATGATTAGGGCGTTGACTTGGCCAGTAGGGCATTAAGCCCCACCCCTTGGTGGGTGGGGGAAGAAAATATAAAAGGCATCACAAAGAACAGAGTTGCAGCAGTTTTGAGAAGCAGTTTTGATGTTGGAGAGAAGGCACCAGGAGAAGAGAAGTGAGCCGTTTGCCTGATAGTCTACAGCTGACCTTTTTGGAGGACCCAGAGGAGCTAAGCGCAGAGAGAAATGCAGCCCCAGGAAGAGAGGAACCCAAGAAGCCTGAACCCTGGCAAAAGTCGGCAGCTGTCTTGCTCCAACACGTGGCAAAGGACTTTGATGAGAGAAGAAACTTAACGTTTTATGGCCTGGTATCTGTGGGCTTCTACCCCAAATAAATACCCTTTATAAAGACCAATCCATTTTTGATATTTCACATTAGCACCCCTTTGGCTGACTAATACAATGTGATATCTTTTCCTTTTCTTACCAAACCCATGACCTCATTGGAGAATTAATGCATGCACAGATCATATTAGTGCCTAAAATTGACTTATGCATTCAGTGAACACAGGTGACAGAGATTAGTAAGAGCAGACGTTTAAAGTAAGAGGAAAATTGAGGTTTCATCAGGTACATTCAATCAATCCAGTGTTACAGGTGCTGAGGTGTAGGGCTCTGCATTGTTTCCAGAAATACAAGAGAAACAGAAGGAAATGAAGAATCATTTATTTATATTCCCCAATTTTAATTTTCTTAAAGTTTTATGGAATATATTTTGAAATATTAAAAAACACTAAAATTCTCTTTACCACTGTATTCCCCAATTGTCCAACATCAAATTTTGTAAACTAACTTTATTGAAAATTATAACTTAATGCAATAATTTATAACTGGATCCAAAAATAGGAAGTATGTTTCCTTAATTTCAGCTGTGTATTTAGGAGGCATATAATAGGTAGAATAAAATATATGCCCCTATGGAAATATTTGAAGATTTGGGGAGACTAGAAGCAACAAAGGGGCTTCTTTTAATATTTAACAGACAAATGAGATGAACATACAAGAGAGACAATGAAACCTGGAGATTGTAAGCCCTGGAGAAAGTTGATAAAAGGAGGTCTCCTACCACAGGAATGGTCAGGCTTGGACCATCTTTCAGTACAACAGTATGAGAGGAAAATGAGGTCATCTATACAGCAGAATAATCTTACCATACTCGTTGCTTAAAAGTGACATATCATGGATAGTGCTTCTTTTAAGATGAGTCTATAGAATTACTTGATATTTGCTTGAGTGCAAATTTTTTAATCAGCAGCAGCAAGTGATAGGTACAACTTTATTGGGAAACTTCCAGGTGTCTATCACACCACATGTCATGTGATATTACTTTACAATGGAGATTTATGTATTCAGATTGTGTCTTTGAGTGTATCTGAAAGGCTCATGGCAGTTCAGCATTGGGAGTGATCTGGCTGGAATTCCACACATGTATTGAACTTAATATAAACAGTTTACAATTCCTCAGTGCTGTCATTTTAGCAATACACTTAGGACGTTAAATTCCTGTGTGAACCCAAATTTTTGTAATGTTTTAGGAATTAGTGACCTTCAAAGATGTGGCTGTAGATTTCACACAGGAAGAGTGAGTCTGGCTGGACATTTCCCAGAGAAACTGTTCAGAGAAGTGATGCTGGAGAGTACAATCATCTGGTCTCATTGGATGACTCTCTCAAAATGTAACTATCACCTACATTTATCTATCTCTATCTACCACTATCTAACCTATCTACTGTCTCCTTATATGTCTATCATAAATCTATTCATTTATTCAAGTATCCAGGTCAGCTTTTCTATATTGTTGTATAATATTTATATTTGGTTATATAATATTTTTATATTTTATGTTTTAATACATTTTTATAATTTTATATTATTTTATAACACATAAAACTGCTGAAACCAAATTTGTTTCCTAACTTTTTATTTACATCTATTACACCCTAATAGAATTTAATCCTTACCACAACTTAATGTCTTTCTTGAATCTCAATTTCCAACACACAGGGCATGGTTGAGAACTCAATGAATACTTTTTGAATGGATAGATAAGTGATGATTTTGAAATAAGTATTTTGTTCTAGGGACTATGTTGAGGCTTCACAACATTGAAGTGAAAAATCACCTGTATACTCTTCCATATAAAGTTTAGATACTTCCAGCACAGTTTATTGGATTATTTTTGTTTTCTTTTAAAAAATAGAAAACCTTATTTCAACTTCAAAAAATAAAGTCACAGACAAAAGTCAACATAACAAATTATGGAAGCCTTACTTTAAAAGTTCTGTCCAGGCCCATATACTTAGTCCTAAAAACAAATCAATTGTTTCTCCAGGGTTAAGAAATGTAAATAAATGAGAACAGATTGGAATAATGTCATGACGAAGGTCTCCTAGATAAGGAAGAAAATGAAAAAAAATCTTTGATCATATTGATATCTTAAAAAATTAAATCCCATGTTCTTTTTTGACCTTTAGCATTGATATACTATCTTCTTTGTCTTTGCTACAAAAATATTACAGTGTTACTGTTAACTATATTCTATAGATAACATTAGCTACATTTTCCCATGTATCAACATATACTTATCACCTTGTAATAAATGAATAGCCTTCTATTTCTATTATTAACCACAATTATCATCTAACAAGAAAAATCACTATATTATTTAGTTCATAGATTATATTCTGGCTGCCATTCAATTGACATTAACCACCCTAGAATACTCCTTTCAACCACAATCACATTTACAATCAGCAGTGTTAGCTATTATATACACATGAAAAAAAGTGTTAGCATAAACTATAACCATTTCCACTGATTTACAATTGAACTTACTAAACATGATCAGCTCCCCATTTTCATCCCACATTCAGTCTCCTACTAATCTATAGTCTCCAGTTTGACTCCCTAAGTTTCCTCATAATATTTAGTTAATATCAGTGAGACTGTACAAAAGTCATCCATTGTTTCCAGCTTATTTCATTCAAGATCATGTTCTCAAGGTTCATCCATGTTGTCATGTGTTTCCCCAGTTTATTTCTTCTTACACCTGAATAGTATTCCTTCATATGAATATACCACATTTGTTTATCCATTCATCAGTTGACAGGCAATTAGGTTGTTTCCATCTTTTAGCAATTGTAAACCATTTTGCTGTGAACATTGGTGTGCAAACATCT
>JAQZBX010010060.1:32272-45067 GCA_029593785.1 Cabassous unicinctus
GGGTTTTTTTTTTTTTTATTATTAATGGCCATTATGTAAGCTGTGAAATGATATCTCTTTGTAGTTTTGATCTACATTTCCCTAATAGCTAGTGTTATTGAGCATATTTTCATGTGCTTTTAGGCCATTAGTATTTCCTCTTTGCCAAAATCTCTATTCAATATTTTGCCCATTTTTAAATTGGGTTGCTTGTCTTTTTGTCATTGAGTGATCTCTGTATATAACATGGTAATCAAACCATTAATGTATATGTGGTTTCTAAATATTTTCTCCCATTAAGTAGAATGCCTTTTAGCCTTCTTAACAAAATAATTTGAAGCACAAAAGTGTTTAATTTTGAGGATTTCCCATATCTCTATTTTTGCCTTTCATTGCTCATGGTTTGATGAAAGATTTAAGAAACCTCTACCTAAATAACATCTTGAGGATATTTCCCTACATTTTCTTCTAAGTGTTTTATGGTTAGTTATATCATTTATAATTTGGACATTGATCCATTTTGAGTTAATTTCTGTGTGAGATATGATAGAGGGATCTTCTTTCTTTCTTTTAAATATGGATATCAAGTTTTCGGAACAACATTTGTTGAATAGACTGTTCTGACCCAGCTAGGTGGGTTAGACAGCCTTGCCAAAATCGACTGACCATAGATGAGTGAATCTAATTCTGATCTCTCAATTAAATTCCACTGTTCAATTGATGTTTATGCAAGCACCATATTGTTTTCACCATTGTAGCAAAGTTATATGCTTTAAGCTCTGAACATAAGAGTCTTCCAACTTCATTCTTTTTAAAGGTATTTTTTGGCTATTTGTTGTCCTTTACTGTTCCAGATAAATTTGATCATTTTATTTTCCAATTTTACCAAAAGGCTGTTGGAATTTTTATCAGGATTGAATTAAAATGGTAAAATAATCCATAAATATGGAATGTCCTTCCATTTAAAATAGTGAGTAAAAAAGTCAAATATCTAGGAATAAATGTAAGCAAGGGCATAAATGATCTGTATTCAGAAAACTACAAAACATTGCTAAAATGAACCAAAGAATACCTAAATGAATATATGGTTCTGAATTCCTCCTCAAATTTCTCATTAGTAGTGTATAGAAACATGATTGATATTTGTATATTAATCTTATTTCCTGCTACTCAGCTGAAGTCATCTATTAGTTTGAGTAGTTTTGTTCTGCAATTTTCTGTATTTTCTTGGTGTAGGATCATATCAACAGCAAATAGCAAAAGTTTTACTTTTTCCTTTCCTTTCCTATTATGGTGGCTTTTATTTCTTTTTCTTGCCTAATATACTGGCAATTTGGGGACACTTTGGAAGGTAGTGACTCCACCCAGACACTCCTCCCTGAGGTTGTCAGGACACCTCTGTCCATGGTGCTCAGAATCATGAGTTCCCCTCTATTCCAGAATCCCTTCAGGGACCCAGGAAAGTTTAGCACAATATTAAATAACAGTGGGGACAGTAATCATCCTTGTCTTGTTATTTCAATGGGAAAGCTTTCAGTCTTTCACCATTGAGTACAATGGTAACTGTAGGTTTTTCATATATGTACTTTATCCTATTGAGGAATTTTCCTTCTACTCCTATCTTTTGGGATTTTTTTTTTAATCAAGAAAGGATGCTGTATTTTTTCAAGTGCCTTTCTTACATCTAAGGAGATGATCATGTGATTTTTCTCCAACTTATAGTGTATTACATTGATACATGTTCTAATGTTGAACCACCCTTGCATACTTAATATAAAACCCACTTGATCGTGGTGTATAAATATTTTAATATGCTTTTGGATTCATTTAGCAAATATTTTGCTAAGGAGTTTTGCATCAATATGCATTAGAGAAATTGATCTATAATATTATTTCTTTCATAATATTTTTATTTTCCTTTGGTATTAGGGTTATGGCTTCATAGAATTACTTTGGTAGCATTCCCTTCTGTTCAAATTTTTGAAGATTTTGAGCAAGATTGATATTAGATATTCTTTTTTCTGATTGGTAGAATTCACATCTGAAGACATCTGGTCTTTTGGTTTTCATTTACGGGTTTTAATGACTTTCAGTTTCTTTCTTTGTGATTGGATTGTTCTGGTCTTCTATTTCTTCTAGAGTCAGTGTGAGTTGTTTGTGTGTTTCCAGGAACTTGTACATCTCCTCAATGTTGTGTGGTTAATTGGTATACAGTTGTTCATAGCATCCTCTTATAATCTAT
Source organism: Cabassous unicinctus (assembly GCA_029593785.1). Classification (NCBI taxonomy): domain Eukaryota; kingdom Metazoa; phylum Chordata; class Mammalia; order Cingulata; family Chlamyphoridae; genus Cabassous; species Cabassous unicinctus. Next base: position 34,494 of record JAQZBX010010060.1, read on the forward strand.
TTTGTCTCTGTGAGATCAGTGGTAATTCCCACTTCTTATTTCTGATTTTATTTATTTGCATCTTCTCTCTCTCTCTCTCTCTCTCTCTCTTTTTAATTTGTTATTCAATCTAAGCATCTAAGTGTTATTTTGTTGAACTTTCTGAGGACCCAATTTTTGGTTCTGTTGATTCTCTATATTTATTTTTATTATCCATTTCATTTATTGCTGCTCTATATTTTACTGTTTCTTTCCTTCTGCTTGCTTTTGTATTAGTTTGATGTTCTTTTTCCTAGTTCTTCCAGGTGTGCAATTACATCTTATGTTTTAGCTCTTTCTTGTTTTTTAATATAAGCATTGAGGTCTATACATATCCCACTCAGCACTGCCTTCTCTGTATCCCATAATTTTTTTTTACATTTTTTTTATTGTTCATAAAAATCAAGATTTTCACAGTACATAAATTTTATATGCTGTGTTCCTGTATTCTTTCTTCAGAAGATATTTACCAATTTCTCTTGCAATTTCATCTTTGACCCCCTGATTACTCAAGAGTGTGTCATTTAATAACAATATATTTTGAATTTTCATTTTTTTCTGCCTATTTATTTCCAGTTTGATTCCATTATCATGAAAGTGATTTCATAATTTCAATCTTTTAAAATTTATTGAGATATGACTTTTCCTTGTAAAAGTACCTTGAGCAATTTAGAAGAATGTATCCCTGCTGTTTGGGGATGTAATATTCTATTACTGTATATTAGGTCTAGTGCATTTATCATATTATTCAAACTCTTTTTTAATCCTCTCTCAAGATATTCTATCCAATGCTGAAAATGGTGTTTTGAAGTGTCCAACTATTATTTTATAGACTTCTATTTCTCCCTTCAGGTTTGCAAGTGGTGCCTCATGTATTTTGGAGCAACTTGGGTAGCTGAAAAACTATATATTATTATTTCGTCTTGGTGATTTGTCCCTTTTATTAATATATAGTGACCTTCTTCATCTCTTGTAACAGTTTTGAATTTAAAATTTATTTTAACCAATATTTAGTATTGCTACTCAAGAGCTTTTTTTATTCCTATTTGTGGGAAATATGTTTTTCCAAAATTTCACTTTCAGTCTGATTGTTTCCTTGTGTCTAAGATGAGTGTCTTGTAGACAACAATAGATGTCTCATATTTTCCATCCATTGTGTCAGTCTACATCTTTTTATTGTGGAGGTCAATCCATTAACATTCAATCTTATTACTGTACAAGCAACATTACTTTGTCCATTTTATTCTTTGGCATTCTGTTGCCATAACTTACTATTGTGTCTTTTAAACCTTCTAGTTAGCCTTATTTAGAGTCTTCATTTATATGCTCTTCTTCAAGCCTCTCAACCTTGTCTTTTCCTTTCAGCCTGTTTCAATTCCTTTAGTACCTCTTGTAAATTGAGACACTTGTTGATGAACTCTCAGTTTTTGTTGTCTGTGAAGACTTTGAGCTCACCTTCATTTCTGAATGACAGCTTTTCTGGTTAATGAATTGTTGGCTGGCAATTTTCCTTTTTCAATAATCTAAATATATCATACCACTGCCATCTTGCCTCCATGGTTTCTGATTGGACAAGAGCACTTAGTTTTATGGCGGTTCCCTTGTAAATGCCTCATTTCTTTTCAATTGCTGTTCACAGAATCTACTGTTACTCTCAGCTGGCATTCTGAATTGCAGGTTACTCAGAGTAGGACTATTTAGATTTATTTTGTTTGGGGAATGTAGTTCTCCTTGAATACTGATATTATGTCTTTCATAAGGATTGGGAAATTTTCTGTCATTTCTTCAAATATTCTTTCTTCCCCTTTTTCATTTTCTTCTACTTCTAGGACACCTATAATAGTTATGTTTGTGCATTTTCCATTATTATTCAATTCCTTGAGGTCCTGTTCAATTTTTTTCCATTCTTTTCTCCTTCTGTTCTTCCAATTTTTCAAGTTCAGATGCTCTATCCTCTAATTCATTTTTTCTGTCCTCTACAAATTCAAATCTACTTTTATATGCCTCTAATGTATTTTTAATCTCATCCATTGTGTCTTTAATTCCTATAAAGTCTTTTACTTTATTTTTCAGGTTTCAAAATTGTTGTTTCTACTCACAGTTTCATTTTTTTTTTTAATCACAGTTTCATTTTAATAGCCTTTATCTCTTTAGCCATATTTTCCTTCAACTCCTTTCATTGCTTCAGGACATTTGTGTGAATATCATTGATTAGTTGTCTTAGATCTTGTGTTTCACCTGTATTCTTGATTGGTTCCATATTCTGGGACATATCTTCTTGTTTCCTAGTATGGATTGTAGTTTTTCTTGCTATCTAGGCATTTGATTGTGTTTATTTTATTCTGTTGATCAATTTTTCTTTCTTTCCTAATGGTGTTATTTCATAGTTTTTCTTTGATTTTTCTTCAACTTTTTCTAAACATTGAAGATAGCTCTAAGTTATCAAAACAGAGCCAGGGAGCCACTAATGGGGCATAGAACATATTGTGGGGATGAGAAAGAAAAGAAAAAGACAAACCTTGTCTTCCTTCACATTCACAGCTGGCCAGAATATTGTGCTCTTTTGCAAACATTTCCAGAGAGATGAATCCTCCAATTCCCACTGATTGGACCTTCTGTCCAAGTGAATTAAACTGAGCTATCTTATTTAAACACACTGAAGGGACACCACACACAGCCATCCACTGCTCCCTCTTCCCAGGGACAATTATGTACTTTCCCCTCTCCTTTTTCTGATCAGCCTTGATTTTTACCAAGGCTGCTCACCTCAAGGACAGAGGATCAGTGGCTTTTCCAGCAACAGGCCTTGTAATCCCTTGTTTTTCCTTTGGTCTCTTTTTGTCTCTGTCTCTAATCACTCCTGGACAATGCATGCAGCTCTCTACTGGTCTGCAATCCCCAAAGCAAGTCCCTTGGGCAACTTATGCCCTTTGTTCCTTGTTTTGGAATAGATCTAAACCCTGCCTAGGCCACTCTGATGCGATCTTCCTAAAACTCCCCTGACCATAAACATCAGACAAAGTGGAAACATATAATTTCCTCCAATTTAGAATAAAGAGAATTTTGCAGTCTTTCTTTGAACTTGTCCATGGGCAACAACAGTGGTTCCCACTGAATTGGCACAACATCAAAAGTTACATCTTTCCAACAATTTCCTTCCTCTAATGATACTTTAACAATTTATGGTGTTCTTCCAATTATTACAGGCAGGAAAAGTAGCTTTAATAAGCAAGAATTGAGATAAATGGTATTCATACAAACTCTCTGCAGAAGACACTGCTAACCTCATGTCTGTTAAGATTCATTGTGTGAACACTAGTTTTCAAAATGCATACCTTGGAATGGGATAGATTAGGAATTCAGCACAGTCAACTAACTGAAATGAGTGGTGAATAAAAGCAAATATAACAAAAATCTGTCATAGTTTGAATTTAGGGAAAAATTGAGCTGAACACAAAACTCTTATACAATTTCATCTAAAAAGATGATGCCAAAAAGATATTTCACATACATAATCTTTGAAACATCATTTTGGTAGTTTGCTATTACTTGTGAATTCCAAAAGAATGATTATGTTTGTAAACTGGTGTGTTCCTTTGGGTGTGATGTTGTTTGATTGTATTAGATTCAGCTGAGATGTCATTGATTAAATTATGTTAAGATTAGGGTTTTTATTTGACCACATCAGTAGGGTGTGACTCAAGGTTGAGTTCCCACCCCTTGGTGGGCTGATATAAATGAACACTCACTCAAGAAAACACACAGAAAGAGAGAAAGAGCTCCATAGACATGGCACAAGAGAGAACTTTGACCTTATGGCCCCAGGAAGAGAGATGAGCCTTTTGCCTCATAGTTTGCAGTGCTGAGAAAGCTTGGAAAGTAACAAGTCCTATGGCAGCCTGTAGCTGAGAGAGAAGAAGAATGAAACCTTGCAGAGATTGTCTGCCATTCTGCTTCAACATGTGGCAACAGACTTTGGTGAGGAATTAACCATGAGATGGACTCTTTGGGGCCTTGTAACTGTAAGCTTCTACCCTAAATAAATACCCTTTATAAAAGTCAACAGAATTCTGGTACTTTGCATCATCACACTTCTGGTTAATACAATCATGAAGCTAAAATTGATCATATAGCTCTGCAATTGGACTGCAATAATGCATAAAATATTTGTGCATGAAGAATAATGTGTATATGAAACTAATATTGGAAAGATTTTAATTGGAGCATATCATGCTAGGATTAGTCTAGATTTCATATGTAAGGAAATGAATAGATTTATGCATATGGACAAAATGTTTAAAGTCTCTCATATTTTGCCCATAGCAGAGACTCCACACTGAAAAGAATTTTTTTCAATATAATTATTTGCAAGGAGATTCCTTTCACAGATCCACAGTGACTCAGAATGCATTCATTCACATGACAAAGAAACCATATTTCAGCAAACCTCTTGCAAAAGTCCTCAGCGATCACTCATTTTGTAATTAAAGTGAGCAGATTCACAGTAAAAGTAAACCATATGAATGTCATCAAAGTGCTAAAGACTTTATGGAAAGCTTTGGCCTTGGGCAATACAATGGAACTCACATTGGTGAGAAACCCCATGAATGTCATCTATGTGGAAAAGTCTTCAGTCAATATTCTTATTTTAGAGGACATGAGAGACCTCAGAGTGAAGATAAACCCTGTGAATGTTACCTATGTGGGAAAGCTTTCAAAATTCTAATATTAGATGGCATAAGAGAACTCACTCTGGAGAAAAACCACATGAATGCCATCAGTGTGGGAAAGCCTTGAGTCTATAGTCTCATCTCAGAGATCATGAGAAAACTCACACAGGAGAGAAACCATATAAATGTCACCTATGTGGGAAAGCTTTCCATAAAAGTACTAATGAAGCAGAATGCTTCATACAAATAATGACTCCCAGGAGAAAATTTCAATGAAATCTTTATTACCGGCCGGGGCGCACTCCCTAGTAAGAGTCGCGCCTAATGTCCTGTGACTGCAGTTTTTATAGAACTCCTTCCCACGTGGCCAATTCTTTTCACACGTGCCAAAAGCAGGATTGGTTTAATCATCGTACATATTTCTATAGCAACCGAAAACAGGATTGTTTTAATCATGTATATTTCTATAGCAAAGCAAGCAAGCAATGTTCCAAAAGCTGATGTTTGCCGTTAGCATTCTAGCAGGGAGGGGGAGTGGTTGATCTTTGGGGCATGACATACTGATTCTTTTCAGACCAGGATGGGCACCTGGTTTCCACCCGCAACTGTTAGAGGATTTTTCTACTGGGAATTTCCTGGTACTGTTTTACCTCCTTCTCACTAATCTTCAACAACATGAGAGAACTCATTCTGAAGAGAAACTCCCTGAATGTTATGTGGGAAGGCCTTCAGTCAATATTCTTATCTTAGAGAACATTAGAGAACTCACACTGGGGAGAAAGCCTACGAATGCCATCTTTGTGAGGAAGCCTTCTTTCTTTCCTCTTCCCTTAAGCTACATCAACTAACTCACACTGGTGAGAAGCCTTATGAATGTCAAGTATGTGGGAAAGCCTTCATTTATTGTTCTTTTAAGCAGCATGAGAGACCTCATTCTAGAGAGAAATCTTATGAATGTCATCTATGTGGGAAAGCTTTCAATCAAAGTTCTAGTCTTTGACAACATGAAAGAACTCACACTGGAGGGAAGCCTCATGAATGTTGTATTAGTCAGCCCAAATGGGTGCTAATGCAAAGTACCAGAAATCTGTTGGCATTTGTAAAGGGCATTTATTTGTGGTAGAAGCTTACACAAGGCCCTAAAGATTCCAACTCAAGGGTACTTCCTTACCAAACTCTTTTGCAACTTGGTGAAGCAAGATGGTGGGTGTATTAGACAGGATTCTCTCAGGAAACAGAATCAACAGGAGATATCTGTCAGAAATATGAGATTTTATAAGAGTCTTTCATGCAACCATGGGGATGTACAAGTCCAGGTTCCACAGGCAGGCTGCAAGCCAAGGACTCCGATGAAAGTCCGATGAAAGTTCCTTGCTGGACCTAACACCTGGACACAATTACCTGGCTGAGTTGACACATTAGCCTATCAATCACAGTCCACCCCTTGTAACTTGGGAACCATACACATTACCGTAAACCATACTTAGTCTCCAAGTAAAAACAATAACAGACAAGCATACATATATATTTCTGCCTAACAATGTTCAACTCCCCTGCATACAACCAGAAATGCATTAATTCCCCACAGAATAGGGTGCATGTCCTTGAGTAATATTCACTCTTAAACTTGACATCCTTAAATACCATGACTTGAAATTAATAAAACTTTTCAGATGATAAGGGAAAAGATTGGGGAAGAAAACAAAGAAATTCATTTTGTGTACATATACAATCATACTCATAATGAAATGAAGAAGAAGGGTTCATGACTATTACAGTCCTCATTTCTGTAACTGGTCATGTGGTCGAAGTTCATGTTTATCATTACCTTCTTCCACGACCCATTCCATGTTCCCATTCCCTTCAGCAAGCACTTCAGCTACCCATGGTTCTTTGCCTGGTGGGGTGACCCAAACTTTCATTCCCGAATATTCTGGACCAGTGTTAGTCCTGCTTGAATTCGTTTGTTGCAATTTTCCATTGAATTTAATCACAGGGCATGGCAGTACTAGGAGACACCCTAGAGGATCTCCTGCATGCCAGGCAAACTCTTCTTTACCCCATTATGTAGATGTACTCTTATTTCCCATTGATAGTCAGGATCAATCACCCCACCCAGTACAGTAATTCCCTTATTTGTCTATTGATTCACAGATAAGAGGAGCCCAAAGTGGCCAGGTGGCAGTCTTAATTTCCAGTTCAATGGAATCATTGTTGTGTTCCCTGGTGACAGCACTCCGTCTTTTGGGACAAACACCTGTAGACCAGCAGAGCTTAAGGTTGAAGGGACAGGAAGCAAAAATTTTCCAAGTGGGTAACTAAGGGTAATAGTGAGTGGTGCCACTCCCATTTCCACCCCTTGATTCCTGGACACATGAATCCTGGTTATGGGAGAAACAGCACCATAGAGAGGATGATGATTCAGAGCATACACAGCCTCCTGGTGAACATTGTCACAGCCCTGCAAGGTATTGCCACCTAGTTGGCACCATAATTGAGTCTTCAAAAGGCCATTCCACACTTCTATCAACCCAGCTGCTTCCGGGTAATGGGGAACACGGTAAGAACAGTGAATTCTATGGGCATGTGCCCATTCCCGCACATCATTTGCTGTGAAGTGGGTTCCTTGATCAGAAGCAATGTTGTGTGGAATGTCATGGCAGTAGATAAGACATTTGGTAAGTCCAGGGATGGTAGTTTTGGAAGAAGCATTGTGTGCCAGAAATGCAAACCCATAGCCAGAGTATGTGTCTATTCCAGTTAAAACAAATCGCTGCCCCTTCCATGGTGGTTGTAGGCAAATGAGGTAGCTGGCTGGTCACCTCAAGGAGTTGCATCATATCGAGGGCTGAGTGTGGGTCTCTGCTGCTGGCAGATTGGGCATTCAGCAGTGGCTATAGCCAAGTCAACCTTGGTGGGGGGAAGTCCATGTTGCTGAGCCATGCATAACCTCCATCCTTACATCCATGGCCACTTTGTTCATGAGCCCATTGGGCAATGACACGAGTGGCTGGGGAAAGAGGCTGAGCATTAGCCACAGAGTGAGTCACCTTATCTACTTGATTATTAAACTCTTCCTCTGCTGAAGTCACCCCCTGGTAAGCATTCACCTGGGACACAAATATGTTCATGTTTTTTGCCCACTCAGAAAGGTCTATCCACATACCTCTTCCCCAGACCTCCTTGTCACCAATTTTCCAATCATGTTCCTTCCAAGTCCCTGACCATCCAGCTAAACCATTTGCAACAGCCCATGAATCAGTATACAAACTCACCTCTGCCATTTCTTCTTCCAAGCAAAATGAACAGCTAGGTACACTGCTCGAAGTTCTGCCCACTGGGAGAATTTGCCCTCACTGCTATCCTTCAAGGATGTCCCAGTAAAGGGCTGCAGTGCTGCAGCTGCCCACGTTTGAGTGGTACCTGCATATCTTGCAGAACTATCTGTAAATCAGGCCCGAGTTTTCTCATCCTCAGTCAATGGATTGTAAGGGACTCCCTAAGAGGTCAAAGCTGTGGGCTGGGAAAGTGAAGGTAACATGGCAGGGGTGGTGACCATGAGCATTTGGGCTACTTCCTCATGTAACTTACTTGTGCCTTCAGGACCTGCTCAAGCCCTATCCTGTATATACCACTTCTACTTTATTATGGAGTGCTGCTGTGCTCACCCAACTTTATGGTTTAGTGGGTCAGACAATACCCAGTTCATGATAGGCAACTCAGGTCTCATGGTAACCAGATGGCCCATGGTTAAGTGTTCAGTCACTACTAAGGCCCAATAGCAAGCCAAAAGCTACTTCTCAAAAGGGGAGTAGTTACCTGCAGAGGGTGGCAAGGCTTTGCTCCAAAATCCTAAGGTTCTGTATTGTGATTTCCATATAGAAGCCTGCTAAAGGCTCCAGAGAGCATCTCTATTTGCCACTGAAACTTCCAGCACCATTGGATCTGCTGGATCATATGGTCCAAGTGGTAGTGTAGCTTGCACAGCAGCCTGGACCTGTCACAGGGCCTCCTCTTGTTCTGGTCCCCAATCAAAACTAGCAGTTTTTCTGGTCACTTGGTAAATGGGCCAGAGTAGCACACCCAAATGAGTAATGTGTTGTCTCCAAAATCCGAAGAGGCCAACTAAGCATTGTGCCTCTTCTTTGGTAATAGGAGGGGCCAGGTGCAACACCTTACCCGTTACTTTAGAAGGGATATCTTGACAGGCCCCACACCACTGGACACCTAAAAATTTCACTGAGGTGGAAGGACCCGGTATTTTTGATGGGTTTATCTCCCAACCTCTCTCACACAAATGCCTTACCAATAAATCTAGAGTTTTTGCTACTTCTTGCTCAGTAGGTCCTATCAACATGATATCATCAATATAATGGACCAGTGTGATGTCTTGTGGGAGGGAGAGATGATCAAGGTCCCTGCAGACAATATTATGACATAGGGCTGGAGAGTTGATGTACCCGTGAGGGAGGACAGTGAAAGTATACTTCTGGCCTTGCCAGCTGAGAGCAAACTGTTTCTGGTGGCCCTTACTAATGACAATTGAAAAAAATTCATTTGCCAGATCAACAGCTGCATACCAGCTACCTGGGGAAATGTTGATTTGTTCAAGCAATGATAACACATCTGGGACAACATCTGCAATTGGAGTCACCACCTGGTTAAGTTTACCATAATCTATTGTCATCCTCCAATATCATCTGTTTTCTGCACAGGCCAAATAGGAGAGTTGAATGGGGATTTGGTGGGAATCACCACCCCTGCATCCTTCAAATCCTTGATGGATGCACTAATCTCTTCAATCTCCCCAGGAATCTGGTATTGCCTATGATTTACTATTTTGCTAGGCAGTGGCAGTTCTAGAGACTTCCACTTGGCTTTTCCAAACATAATAGACCTCACTCCACAAGTCAGGGATCCAATGTGGGGATTCTGTCAGTTACTGAGTATGTCTATTCCAATTATGCATTCTGGAACAGGGGAAATAACCACAGAATGGGTCTGGGGACCCACTGGACCCACTGTGAGATGGACCTGAGCTAAAACTTGATCAATCACCTGACCTTCATAAGCCCCTACTCTCACTGGTGGACCACAGTGATGTTTTGAGTCTCCTGGAATTAATGTGACTTCTGAGCCAGTGTTGAATAATTCCCAAAATGTCTGATCATTTTCTTTTCCCCATTGCACAGTTACTCTGGCAAAAGGCCACAGGTCTCCCTGGGGAAAGGTGAGAGGAAGATTAACACAATAAATTTTTGGCAGTTTAACAGGATCATTCCCAAAGGGGACCTGGCCTTCTCCTCATTCAAGGGGCTTTTGGTCTGTAAACTGTCTCAAGTCTGGGAATTGATTAAAGGGCGTGATTCTCTGCATATGTAATTTGAGTTAGGGTTTTGTTCACTGGACTTACAACTCTTCTGCTTATACAGGTCCAGAAGAAATTTAGTGTACTGCCCATGTATTTCACTTCTAGGTACCTCATGATCTATTAGCCAAAGTCATAACTCCATGCAACTCAGACTATTCCGTGTGCTGCTTTGAATCTGGCTTTCTTTGCGGTAGCCACGCCCACCTTGCCTTTGGCGATTAACTCCCCATACTTGACTTTTACAGGACCGAGATCCGATCAATCCCCATAATGTTTAAGGATTCCAATTCCATTACAGCCCTCCCTACAGTAATATCTGGACTGCAGAGAAGAGCAACCACAGAGCTCTTTAGAGAAGATGGAGTTAGTCTTACAAATTTATTCCTCACAGTCCTGGTTAAAGATGTGTCCTCTGGACATTCCTGGGGTTGGTGGGCAGGTCTCAAATGGTAAATCCATTCTAGCATTCCAATCTCTCTAAGTCTTTGAATCCCCTCATCTACTGTATACCAGGG